>JAYMFT010252278.1:0-10890 GCA_038088735.1 Panulirus argus
TATATATATATATATATGTAACTGAATACGACATCATATTTAGTGTTAGTAATTTTCTTTCTTATGTGTTCTAAGTTTCTCAGTATCATTTTACCATTAGGTGGGTGCTCAAGCACCAGTTGTACGTAGTTCATCATTTATAAAATTCAAGCTTTCGCCTACACAGAGGCATCATCAGGAATCTACAAAAAGAGAAAAACTTCGTCACAAAACTAGGATATGATATGGAAAACGCAGAAAATAAAAGGAAATAATGAAAACTCTTGGAAAAGCACAGTACACGCTGTGTTTTTCCACGTATGGCTTTTGTAGGGCTACATTTCTTGGTGATATCATTTTCTGTCTTACAAATGTCTGGTCATCATCTTTGAAAGATTACGGGGAATCCTATGTAGTTGCTTTTGATTTATCTTAAGGTTTTTACAGGATGTGGTATTGGGGTCTCATCTTTAATCTCTTCTCTTTTGGCTTACCCTCTCTCAATCTTTTCCCTCGCATCTAGCTTTTTCTCTGGCCGCTTTATGTCCGTGGTTGTTGATGAACCAGCCTCTTCCCCTTTCTCCATCAACAGCGGTGTCCCTCAAGGTTCTTGACCTGTTTCCGACACCTCTCCATTTTAGCAATAATTTCCTTTCTTCTGCAAATACCAGATGCATTCATATGCTGACGACATCCTTCAATTTTTCTTCCAGTGCATCTCGTATCAACACAGCTTCCTTAATAAACTCAGACGTGGACAGGATTATCCAGTGGGGTAGACGAGATGTGGCTAAGTTTAATGCCTCCGAAGCCCAGTTTCTCTACCTGTCTCTTGATTCAGTGAACATGCTTGGTATTACTGTTTATTCCACACTATCTTGGAAATCCCACATTATGGAAATAGCTAAATCTGCCTCAAAGAAACAAGGAGTCCTGATTAGATGTCGAAATTTATTTTCTTCCGAACATTTTTAGTTGCTCCGTTTATACAAAGGTTTGATACGTTCTTGTATGTAGTACTTCTCTCTCATCTTGGATGGTTCTAGCTCTGCATCCTTACTTGACAGTGTTGAGTCGAAAGCGGTCCGACTTAACAACTTCCCTAAGCTAACTTCAAAATTTGACTCGCTTACGCTATGCCGCAATGTTAGTTCACTTTCCCTCTTCTATATGTATTGCTTTGGTTTTTGCTCCCGAGAGCTAGTACCATGCTTGTGTGTCCCCACAATTAACTAGACCATGCAATACTCTGCAAGCAGCTGCGTCACATGATTACTGTGGGGAGTTAGCAACTAAAGGGGGGGCCGTTTTGATAACTGTTTCCCTCCCTACACCTCGAAGCGTTAGAACTCTCTACCCTCTCATGTATCACAATAACTATGACCTGGCACACTTTAAAAGACAGATTCTTCACTTTCTCCAATATTCGTAGATACTTTTCGTTGTCTCTTTTTACTCCTTTTCATTAAACTTTTCATATTTCAACAAAGGCCCGGCCATGATGTGGACTTTTATCCGTGATTGGAGCCACCATCTTAAAAGAGAACTTACAACTGCATTCATGATATTTGATGCTCTGTTGCACACCTTTGAAGACCTGTTATTAAATTATTGCTGTATCTTTATGCAAATGTTGAGCAGGAGAAGTGCGAGGGTGTTATTTAGGTTAGAGTCAGTTTGAAACATAGTTTGATCATAGAAACATAATTAATAATATTGATAGAATAAATGTTCTTAAAGATTGATAAGCTGGATTTTACATTAAGGTATACGATGATTAATATCAACTGGTGTGACCTTGTAGAATAGAGAGCGGAACTAATTCAGTCGCTATTTGCACAGGTGAATCGGCGCTGACCATAGCACCTGCAGCCGGAGCCAATACGTGACACCGTTCAGGTAGAACCTCGCTGCTGCTATGCATTCCCCTCAGCACTTGTGTTTGTAAAAAGGTACGTTATCACGCGATTTTGTTAACTTTCCAGTTACTAGCAGTTATTCCCATCTATAGGTATTTATTTTTCTATTTAATATAAACGAGGATTTGACCATGAAATGATCGAGATGAATAATAAGAAAACTAAAGAATGTGTTTAATGAATTATTATAGCCATGTCAACGCAGGAAATACGATGTGGTCAGATGCGCTATGCATATGTACTTACAGTTGTAGAAAAAAATGTGGGATCGTTTTCAGTAAAGTTTCATAAAAATCAACCATAAGGCAGCTTTGTTTAAGAAGAAAGCGAAGGAATAATTTTGTTCATTACTCGCTATGACATATTTATTTGACTATTCATTTACTGTTTATTTCCCTTTGTCTTATTTGTTGGTATAAAGTGTACTGCAATCGGGCAAGGTTTATGTGCTAGTAAGGTTGCGGCAACTTAGCTAAGCTACCTTAACCAGGTGATTTCTTTATTTAGGCGGGGAACAAATCCCTCCTTAAAATAGAAGACATATTTGTATACGCAATATCCACTGTGGTTGAACAAAAAATCAGTTGACTAACTAGTAAAAAGAGATATGCATGCAACTGATTAAGAAAAATCTAATATTCTGCAGAGTGCCAAAGTTACAAGAATCGTCAGAGGAAATGTAGGAATGAAATATAAATTAGAAGACGAAATCAAAACGACAGATTTGAAAATAAAGCTTCAAGAGTACCCGAAAACAATTCTACTTATATGTGAAAAGACAAGAAAGTCGTACCTCCAGTCCTCTGTACCATTAAAAGACATGACACAGCTCCGAGTACCATAAAAGCGATATAAAGATATTACGTCATGAGATTATAATTGCATAGAGAAATATTATTACATATACAAGCAGTTTATGGCACACTCTTGAGTACTTGATAATCGATTGAATGCAAATTAGATTAACGGTTGTTATCAGGTAACGATCGTGTACTGTTCCTAACCACGTCACGTCATGTAAACTATTAATTCACTACTTTCGTATCCTGTTGTAGTAGCTACTAGCATCTGAATGATTTGTAATCCATTTATCGTAACAAATGAGAAATACTCTCGTAAATATATATTTTTGTACTTTATTACATAAAAACGATAGCACTTAATTACACGGTTTGCAAACGCACATCTGTGGATAAAGGAAATGCTCAATTTAAAGACCAAAACAAAAAGTGGCCATACTGAATTTCTATTTCCTCATTCAATCATGATTTAAGTAACAAGTGTCAGAGTCTTTCTTTATATATATTGGGGAAATTATTTAATTTAGGTCGAGTTAAAATGGGTATAAAACCAAGACAAAAATAAAGCAGTCTAAGTAAAGCATTTGCCAAACGACAGTGTAAGCTGAACGAGCTACAACTTGCTTCATTTTATTCGAAATGAAGCCCAGTGAAACCTCATGTTTACTATGGGTTGAACCGGTTCGATCCAACTGTAAAAAATTATCCAAAGTAGGGATTGCAGTTGAATGCGTGTGAACCCTCTCTAACTTCGGGTATCCCAACTTTGAATAGATATTGCAATGCAATCGCCAGCAAGAGTCACTCAGCTGGAATCCGTGCAATTGACAATAATCATACGGAACAGTAAGTTAAAAGAACAAAGTTTCTTTTGATTTTGTAAATAACTTGCGAACTTTTATTAATCTGATTTGACACTAAGCAAATATTTTAATATTATGTATCATTTTGCCACGTTATCAGTGAATAGATATTGTGGTCCATCATCAGAATTTTTTTCGATAGATTTTACATTGAAATATAATGACTTTTTTATGTAAGTAAATTTTGCTGTTTTTATAAAGCTTGCCCTATTCCTTCCATATTATTCTTCTGGGTATTTTGTTCCACTCAGTGAATATTGCTACAGCTTTCTGAGACAGTGAGACGCATACGCGATATGTTTAGGGAAACTTTATGTGGTTTAGAATCTTCCAGAATTAACCTTTACTCCTGAAAAATGTGTTCAAAATTTTCGGGTAGTGGATGCAGTAGTTAAATGACCCCTGGTAGGTGATAGGTCGAAATTTAAAGCAGTCAGCCAACTAACTACAGGCATGTGAGCGGTGTTATGATTATCTGAAACACTTGGTGTTATCTATTTCCTTACTTTTTTGATTGGTGTTTATAACGTGTTTTGACAGACTTAATAACCCTCGGCGGTCAATTAGGCTCAAATAACCAACCATCAGAGCTCACAGTCGGCCCACGCACACACAGCGAACATCATTTCTTTCAAAATGTCTTCCAACGTATGAAAAGAAAAGGGGGAGAAAAAACAAATACCTTTTTGGAACAACATTTCTGTTTACAATTTCACTGGTCATTAAATCCAACAACACAGCTGTGGCCTGAAGAGACGCACAATCCCCAGAGCACGACGGACGACTCTTGAGCACGAAGATAGTTCCCTAGAGCACCACGGTGCGACTCCCTCCTCGGGTGTGACATCCTAGTCTTTATGATGACCTGTTAACGATCGCGCTCAACGAACGTACCATCGTTCTCCTGTTTCGTATCATTACTGTGAAGAGTGGCACAGCGGTGCTCAGGGGTAGGTCCATCGTGCTCCAGGGCAATAAGAAGCATGAAAGACATTATTACTTCCACACGCCTGCTGCACCTTGACTCGTAATCTCTCTGTGGTTCGCATCAGCGTTCCAGTCACATCGTCTACAGGTTTATTTGCCACATAGTCACTGGTAACAATACACACTCATTTCCACAGGAAAGTGAAGTGAATTTTAGTATGTATGTAAAATCTGTCGTCAAAGTTGGGAATACTCAGTGAAACTTTATGCTTTTGGTTGTAAGAAAAATTAACTTTTTATTAGTAATTCTATAAAATCCAGCAGAGAATTTTGCATATCAGTATATGAAAAGATACCTGCAATCAAGAGATCGAATCCATATTTCGCATCGAGTGAAATTAAATGCTGTGTGGCGAGGCGCGTTTAAGTTAATGTATTGAGTCATGTGTGTGTAAAATATCTAACATAATTATCTGGTTCGCTGTGGCCTAACAAAGACCTTGTGGCTTCCATAATCCTCTTGCATTATCGTTCGAAGGATGAGCCTGTACAATTACCTGCTGATACCAGTAGAGCTGAAAATGGCGTGCATAATTAATCCGCGTTCAGGTTACGGACAGCATCACTCAGGCAGACATAAATACGTCTGATAAATGCTGAGATGATGTTGAGTTATGCTGGCGTATGATGCGTGCTGGCCTCGAGCACCAACCATATTTCCTTCCTCTTGGTCCTCCTGAGAACAAACGGCCAATGAAATAAAAGTAATTGTACAATTTAATAAGCTCAATTGCGGGCCCCTTGGCAACCAACAAAAAACCAATAGTTTTCTATTTTTGTTCCAGAATTGTATAGGGACCCAGTGAGGGACTGCCAGATACTCACTTATTCTGCAATATTTTAGAAAGCTGGAGTAACCCCCATGTCCCTTGGACTTAGTAGGTGTCTTTCATTCGCTTTAAGGTACACTTCAACTTCTTAATTAGGAAGTTAGAGGAGAATGTAACGACCAACAAACAAACAAAAAAAAAAAAAGAAACCTGACTGCATTTATATTTGATGAGGCTGCAGACTCCTCAATGAAGTCAAGGGGTAACACCATGTTCTCATATGTAGACTCAGTCACAAAGGTGTACATATACATAAATACACGCATACACTAACACACATACACATAATAGTTAAACTCCTTTCCTGTAATATGCAAATGAGTATTTACACGAATGAAAGACTGTCTACTTTTCTCTCGTTTATGGTAGGCTCCATTTCATTGGTGTATGTATTTTCCGTGTATCATTTCAACCTCAGAGCGCAATTGATCTGCTAGACCGACAATGAATATCATATGTCATTGCATGCAAGCACACAAACACAAAAATCTCTTTGACACTGAATAAATGGAGCGAGAGCCATGTTTGCTGTTTTTGTTAATACTGTTATATGTAAGCCAATCCACGTTCAGACCTTTTATGAGATCTTACTCATTCGTTGATGTTTTATATAAAGAAAGTAGGATGCAAAAAGAAGATTGGTTCTCATATCCCGCCCAGTTACACAGGCATACGATATATATATATATATATATATATATATATATATATATATATATATATTGCACAAGGTCACAGCATTCTCCTCCTCAACGAACTCCCAACAACCCTCCTACAAATCCCTCCCAGATTCTTTAACTCCTTAAACCCTTTCCCTCCAATCATCAGATATTTTCTTGGCTTTAGCTCCAGCGACACACACACACACAGACACACACGTACACACATATACATATATTCGGCAAATTGTGTGAACCCTTGCGATGTCTTCTCATCCCACACAGCGAAGACCTATTGATTTTCTGCCTTTTCTTGAAGAAGGCGATTGGAGGGCTGTTACGTAGGGTAGGGAGAGCGAAGGCTTTTCTCTGGGTGGGTGAGTAAGCGGAAGGTGAAGCCCTACCAAGTCCTGTCGACGTAAGGTATTAATGCAAGGTGCATTAAGTTCAAATGTCAAGGATCAAACATGTCGGTGACGGATGTAAAATATTTCAGACTGTATCTTCCATGCCTTTTGGCAATAGATTCTTGTCTTATGGACTTTGTGTGCGTCTTGATAAAAATCTATTCCTCCTAGTTAGGAAAAAAAAAATCTCATGAATTACAGACTTAATACCAATTATTTACTTCACTGCCTTCATCCGTAAAATTTTTTGTTATGACTACTTCAACTTGTCGAAGATCCTTGACAGATTCATGCATGAAGCATCCTCGCAGGTCGTCAATAGCAGATATACTTTTGTAACATAACAACGTTAATTATATGGATATTTAGCTCAATATCCGTAACTTAACTGATTTTTAATTCATCTTCCTGGAGTTGAGTAATTCGTCCTTAGTTCACTGGAGAGCTTGATATTTTGTGTCGTTGTGAAGCCTAGTCGCATAAGTATTTGACAGATGATTGTATACGATCTATACTACTTTGCCGGGAGCCACTAAGTCATTATAGAGGTTTGTAAATGATTATTTCATTCTAGTTTTGTCCGTTCTGTTCGCCGACTTGCTGGTATAGTGATGATTCTGTGTTGAAGGGGACAGGCAAGTGGTGAGGTTTGTATGAATACTCAGCTTACCATGCTAACGAATGGAGGCAGCTCAGAACACAAAATCAGAGAGAGTGCTTCATGCCAGGGAAGCCGCTTAGTCTGAATGCCGTTTCTGGCTAAATAATTCCCATAAGTACATCTTACAGTTAATGTTTCAAATTTGGTTATGTACGCCTCATGCTCATATTGAGGCTTCTGGCTTCGTGACTTTATTTTCTATAGCAGACGACACAGCAGAGCAAAGGAATGCATCAATCACGGTTATTGAAGATGAAAGGTAAATAAATAGGCTTGAAAGAAAAAGCAGCAAGGATCAGGGAGAGAAAGTGAATTCCACAGCCGAGCTCATGCCACGAGTCCAGTTCACAGGTGGCTGAGAGACACGCAGGCAGGTTACGAGAACAGTGACTGTAACATGCCTTGTAGAACAGAGAGAAAGAGAGGAAAGCAAAGTCACGAAGGACGGAGAGGGAAGGTTGATTAAAACGTAACAGGAAAAGAGTTATTAAGCCGCAAAGCTTTTGATTCCACCCTGACTAAGAGAGAAATGAAAGATAAGCCAAGCTAAATATGTGAACAGTGGGACAAATGAGACCCCTAAAGATAAGGAATAAGCGACACTTATACCTGTTAAACAGGTCTGAATTCAGAGACGAAATATATTCAGCTGGGTATAAGAACGAGTATTGGAGTAGGGAAGGAAATGTGAGTTGAGTGCAGAGTGGAATCATCGACAATACCAGTTGGGTTGGAGGTTGAAAAAAAATTATTTAAGGAGAGAAGATAAAGGGGAGGCGAAAGGCCAGAACCCTGAAGGACACCACTGATGAAAAAGAGGGGCTGTTTCTCCATCAGTGCAAATGGAATGAGAAGATTGGAAAATGAAATATGCATGAGAGAACAGAAAAGTTGAAAAATCAGAGGAAGTGTTATCTAACAGACTTGTACCATACCCTGTTAAATGCTCTAGAAATTTTGAAGATCTCGTTAAAAGTTCTAAGTAATCATTCATCTAAAATTCAAATTTAACTTATAAAAAAAACAAAGAATAATTTTTCATATAATTACATTTTTCAGCAAATGCGCCGAAATATGTCATTTCATGATTCCATTCTATTTCTTGTACTCAAGAATTATATTAAGAGGTTTTATTTAAAGATTCAGGTCTCATGTAATTTAATCAGATATTTATATTAGTTATAGTGCATATACAATTCATGTGTAGGGTAATTCGGTTGATCCGAAGCATTTACAGAGGATTTATAAAGAAGCAAATAGGTTTTAAGAAAGCTAAGCGTATTTCTACAACGTGGGAAAATAATCCATAAAGAGAAAATGTCCGTTTTCGATGACGAATGTGGATAATCAGATGAGGAAATTAGTGTAATCTGAGGATGCCATCCATACCACTCAATCAGTATCATATTTGTATCGGTAATTATAGTTAGTATAATGAGTACGTTGTGAAGAGCTTTATCAAAATTCCTTTCTGACTTTCATAAGTTCTAACATATCTTACTTCCACTTCTGCAGAGTTGGAGGTCTTGCCACATCCAGATAGCGAATGCAATTATAGCCAATAAATTCGCGACTTTGGGACAGACTGACCAGTGACAGCAAAAAATGATTTTTATTTTCTGTTTTATTCTATACTTAGCTACAGCTCCAGCTCCACCTTGACAGTACCAGCAGGATCACTCCTTTACACTGCAATCAAGTTAATTTCAAATTCACTTGATTTAAATAGAGACAGCCTATTATACAGTTCTCTTCAGTCACTAAGTTAAAATTGGGCTACATTTATTAATTTCTGCCCCAGAGTTTAGCAGAGCTGGTTTCAATGGCCATTGGGACATGAAAAGATCCCTCTTGGAAAACTTTTTTAATTTACCGGTAACATGAAGCCTTCTGCTACAAGCAAAGGCTTCTCTTCCCTAAAATATGTCTATAACGCCAAGCCTGTGAACATCCTAACTTCTGTCTAATAAGTTCCACATTTTGTACTTCCCCAATAATGTCAGCATCATAGAGATTACCTGAAGATTTGGAGACGTTGAAAGTAATCTCTGAAGGCGAGGCTGTTATTCTATATCCCCGTAAGTCGAAGAGGTGGGGAGTTATAAGCATCACTCTCTTTCCGTTAATTTGAGGACAAAGTGCGTTATTTTTTTCAGTGACGATGATCCGAGCTGCTTTTCATTCAGGTGGCTGAGACTGCTAGTTTCATCCATCCTCATTTCACGTTCAAAGACACAAACGTACCAAACATCGTTACCCAAGTCCGTATGTAATTACGTCTTCAGTCGTCTGGTCGTCAGGTTGAGAAGTGGGAAAACGACAGTTTAAGACCTTCATGGACGAACGACTGACTGAACGATCAGTACTTATTTCAGAGTCGACCAACAGAAACAGACTGTCATTGTTTTTACGACCTCCCCTCGAGAAAGAAGGCCAAGGAAAACCTGCAAGTGATTTTTTTTTCTCTGAAAAATGTTGTTTACCTACCCTCAAAGACTACATTTGTCCCTTTAATCAGGACATGGCGACCTTGACGACTGTTCTCTTCAGGACAACCAAGCCTTTCCCTCCCTCATTGTCTTCAGCTAGACAGGCTTAGACTGGGTACTAAATCTGACTTCCTGAGATGTCTGGAGAGCTGCACACACACACACTTCAACGGTGTTGTGGCCATATAATCAAATGCTGATTCCGCCAACCAGGATGAGGCTGGAGTAGTCATCTTTCGAACCCGTTTTGTCAAGCTCTTTGATGACTGCGCTGAAGGTTTTCCTCGCACTATATATATAAGGTCAACTGCAACATGCCAGTCATGTGGACAGACTTAATGTTCAAACTCAGAAAAAAAAAAGCTGAATTTTAAAACAGTAAAAAAGAAAATAGTATTACAACGCTGACACTTAAAAGAGGAATAACACTGGCATGACACTAACGCCATCTATTGACCGGATTTTTCACTGCATCAGATAATTTAATTGGTTGCCAGTACTGACACAGGACTAATTTTCAGTGACAATATTTCTGAAAGCTATTTATGGATCATGGCCTAAAGATACGCCGTTTCATATTTTGTGCGTCCATACTCACGATTCGCTTAATATCGACACAAATCAGGATAGCTAGCGAAAATGTGTATGGTCATCGAATCAACATGAACGCCAGCAGAATGTATTAAAGAAAAATCGATTGGTGGTTATCTCTTGACGTTAACGGCTGTAATGACAGTTGACAGGTTTATAGCCTAAAATAACCAACCATCCAACCAACCAATCATACTTCCCTGGTCTCAGTAACTGGCTATCTTAAATCACGTCAAACTTTTTCTCCAGACATGACAACTCTCTTAAGTTGAAGTGGCCACCAGACCCCACCATCTCTCCCAAAATAACCCTAAGTCGGCAGTGCTACATCGTCTGCCGTCGGTCCTCGCTGTGGCTCCAGGCTATAATCTAATGTAACAGCGTCTATATAGGAGCCCCGATCGTATGTATACCCGAACTTATCATTGGTTTACCCGAGTCAGTTATCTTTAGGCAGATGATGAGGATATTTTTCTCTCATAGAGATTGAGGTTAGAATGGAAAGGAAATGAAGAAAGTATTATATAGATATGGACTCCCGTGGTGAATTGGTTAGCGTTCCTGACCGTGACGCATTCACGGGCCGCCCAGGGTCGAGCGCATAGGTTCGAATCCAGGCTATGGCAGCCGGTCCACAGTCAACCCAGCTGTTCATCCACCCTCAGAGGTTGGTCAACAAAATGGGTACCTGGCTCAGGCTAAGAT
>JAYMFT010252289.1:0-10890 GCA_038088735.1 Panulirus argus
CACTAGCTAGACCACGGAATACTCGGCAAGCTGCTGCGTCACATGATTATTGTGTGGCCATCGGCGACTCAAGGGTGGGCCGTTTGATAACTGCTTTTTTCCCTACACGTCGAAGCTTTGGAACTCTCTTCCTTCTCATATCTTTCCCAATAACTATGACCTGGAACATTTCAAAACACAGGTCATTCACTTTCTCAAAGATCCGTAAATACCTTCCCTTTTGTCCGTGACTGGAACCTTCAGCATAAAAAAAAAAAGTTCAATCCTGTGGAAGCCTAAGGTTAAGATTTTTTATAGCATGATACTCAATCCATATCAAATGATGTTCCTTCTCATGTTTTCGCTTTTCCATTCCCTACCAGCTTCAGTATTGAGCCGGAGGGAGCAGTGGGTGCAGAGGTGCTTCCTGCTACATTCTCCTGCGTATACCACAAGTAAGATTATGATAGCAGATAAAACTCGTCATAGGCCATCAGGTCCTCCCGTTATCTGTCCTTCCCATGTACTTCCTGCCCTCCACTACCAGCTCTGGTGCCGATGCAACCCTTACTCTGATGCAACCCTGACTTCAAGCGTCTGTCGTGGCCACATGTGTCTGGCCTCTACCGTGGTGCTCATCACGCCAATTAGCCCCGAGCGCCAGAGTAAACATATTTGCGTCATATTCTCCCATTTACGCTCCTCCCTGTCCTTGGCCGTCTCCCGCAGGCTTCTACTGCCCTCACGGCTCCCGACTACTCTCAACTGTTCCTGGCTGCCATCTGCAGCACTGTGTTAGGAGCGATCTCTCGTGGTGTTAAAAATTACACGTTTCGCTCGTGGTAGTGAATGTCACATTCTCACTTAGCAAACTGACAATCAACCTCATAATGATCTCAGATTGACCTCAGGAGACCAACTCAGGTTAGATGTTAGAGGCAGCCCACTTTCGACGTGAACAGCGGAAGGCCCGACTCCTCTGGTCTCCAGGTAATGAGCGAGCATGTATACCCGACTCCTCTGCTCTCCTGATACTAGGTCAGGCTTGAAAAATCCCTAGTGGGCCATCGTCATCTGTCTACTGGCACCGTCTTCGATCGGTCTAGCCCGTCTGCGAATAGATACTGCCGTCAGTCAGTCAAATGAGCAACTCATGGCTCTGACACACACAAATGCGCCAACTGCGCCTGATTGATGTCTGCTGCCGTGATGCCTCTGGCCTCCAAGAGGCCCTTGGGGCTTCTCCACCGTCAGCAACAGCACGCCATGTGACTCCTGGCTTCTCACCTCTCTGGCCGTGCTCTGTGGCGTATCCTTTCCCATGACACCCTCCAACAGTGAGTGCTTCACCTCCCGCGTGACCTCCCCCAGGCCTGAATTGCGCGTGACTTCGTCAGCACCGTCTTCCACCATAGCCTTGGTCTAGCCAGGGAAGCGGGAACACAGACGGCCGTCCCATCAGATCTCAGAGGGTAGCGTACATACGTTTATTCAATAAAGAGTTCATTTTTGTAACTGTGTGTGTGTGTGTGTGTGTGTGCATGAGGTCCATAATAATTGGCAGCTTGTGGGATCGTCTTCTTAAACAGCCGCCAAAACAGCGGTCCCCATGAGTGGCTCTGCATGTGTCCGTTAAACCATCCTTTCCCTCCAGTGTCTCGTTCATTGTCATTCACCGGTTCAGTTGTGTGGTCAACCAGTTCACACAATATTTTGTGCTTGTGTGCCCCCACCACTAGCTAGGCCACGTAATACACGGCAAGCCGCTGCGTCACATTATTATTGTATGGCCATCGGCTACTCAAGGGTGTACCGTTTTGATAACTGCTTCTTTCCCTACACGTCGAAGCTTTGGAACTCTCTACATTCTCATGTCTTTCATAATAACTATGACCTAGCTCATTTCAAAAGACAGGTCTTTCCCCTTCTCAAAGATTCGTAAATACTTTCCCTTCTCTTTCTTTTTCCGTTTCTTAATTCTTTCTATATTTCAATTAGTGTCCGGCCTTGATGTGGACTTCTGTCCATGACTGGAGCCTTCAACATAAAAACAAACCTATCTATATCATTAGTGTTCCTATGTAGTACAATATGTGGCTCTTCAGCATTCTGGATGTTAATCTTTGCAACTAATTGTATACTTTTGCAACTTGTGTATAATACGTTGTATTACATGAGTGTATTCCTCTGGTCTGTCTGTATGCTTATATCCCAGTTGCCAACATCTGCACTTGGTGATGAGGACAACACCTGATGGTGTGTGTCCAAGTTCGTGTAGCTTATTAATAACATCTCCCTCGTGGTATTAAAGTCCCTTGACTCATGGTGTTGAGATCCACATTCTTACGTGGAAAACTGACAGCTAACCTCACACTGAATCCAGTTGCACTCGGGCGAAATACTCAGATTGGAGGGTCGGAAGCAAACATCTTCAACTTTACTGACAGAAGGCCAGCCTTCTCTGGTCTCCTGCCAATGAACAAGTTTGCATATCTACTTCCTCTCTTCGCTTAACCAAGCTTGAGTAATACCCAAGGTGCCATTGTGACTTCCTGGAACCTCCACTCATTCTTTTACGAACTGAGAACTGTTGCGTCCTAACATCACCCTACAAGGCGGGTGAAATTGAGCAATCAGAAAGTGTTCGGAGATCTTAACCAGGATCAATGTGGTGAAGGAACTAAGTTGCTGAAATCTCTGAGGCTATACTAGTATCCCTGGAGTGCCAGTGGGATAGGTACTTATGTCATCATCTCAACGACCCAGTCCAGCAAACTGGGCCCGGCCAGGGATGTGGTGGCGAAGACCCCCGAGGCTTTCGTAACGCGTATTCACAAGGTGTTCATTCTACAAGGCCTGGCCAGGTCGTGGCTCAGACGCACAGGTGTGCTACCTGCGGTTATAAATCACTCTCCCGCCATGCCACTCCCGGTGCTGCTAGATCTCCTCCTCCGTCAGGAGCAGCAGACCATGTGACTCCTGACTTCTCGCATTTCTGACTGTGCTCCGTGGTGATCCTTCCCTCATAACACCCTCTAGCAGTACTTCATCTCCCGTGGCCTCCTCCGTCAGGAGCTGAGTGTGACGCCGTCAGCACCGTCCTCCACTATCGTCTTAGTCTAGCAAGGGGAGTGAGCACACAGTCGCCGCGCGGTCCCATGAGATCTCAGGCTGTGGAGCGCGTACATTTTGTAATTATCTGTGTTAGATTGTGTTACACTACTGCCCATCACGGCTCTAGACTTACCTCCACGGCTCCCACCTGCCTTCCGTACTTCTCCACCTCTCCTATTCCTCATACATTTCTCCGTTTGCTGACTGATTTTCTTAGCCATTATCAACCTCTTTTATCCATAAGTATCTGGGTTAAAGAGTTCTTGCTTCCCACTGTGGCAGAAATGCGTTCTACAACTGGCCCGCGTCAACCAAGACGTGGCTGCTATGTGATCTCTTGATTTGTTGTCCCTGTATGAATATTTGTCTCCGTGTTTACTTGATGGCGTGCCAAAGTCGTTTAGCAGAGATGGAAGAAGGTTTCTAAATCTGTATATCATCTACATTATTCTTATCCTTGAGGAGGAAAGACAGGATGAACGATAAGCGTAAATAAACGCGCGGAAGTCGACTTCCAGCGACGCTATCGTACACCCGGCAGCGGCGTGACCCGGGCAACGCGTCTCACGGGAAATAATATTGTCGACCATCGTGGAATGGGACGAAGTGGCACGAGAGAGGCCTTAAAAACATGACAGTCTCTGTGGGAGTAATTCTGAAGAACGGCAGAAGGTCGAGATGACAGTCTATTCTGGGTGACACGGATGAAGAACCATCAGGAGAGCGCGCCGGCAAACAGCCGGTCTCGCGTCTCTCCGAAGGTCAGTCGGTTATTTAGGTTTTAAGACCTATCGATGCGCGTCGGCGCTCTGGGTGGTTGAAATCGTGGAAATCAAATTATATGTGATTAAGAATATATTGAACACCTCCTCTAGGTGTTGAAGATACCTCAAGCATCGTACATAACGCTGTGTGTACTAGTTATGCAAATAAGGGCTTGATTAGTCAAACTTAGCAAATTTGAACTTATCCGTACCTCCATATCTAAACACATAACCTCGTCAAAGTGAATTTTCTTGTATTTTTTCGTATTTTTTTATTAGATTCATACGTAGGCAAATTTATCCGTAAAATAACCATAAAAGAAAGTGTAGATTCGAGAGAGGAAGTGTTTATGGATACTGTTGGGATGTATGTCATGTTTGGTGACATGCTCTCCATCATCCAAAGGGGAAATTAAAGAGGTGCCAAGCTGGTGTGGGCGGCCACACCGTGTGCACGTGGTCGGCCGAGGCGTGGGTGTCACGCCCGCCCACGTGTTGCACCAGCTGACACCAGAGGAGGGGGTGTGGGTGGATGCGGAGTGACGTCACAACACGTGACGGTTTGTTTACACGAGCAGCGCGTCATCTGAAACAACTTGTGCTGATAACTTTCTTACTTTGCTTTTTCGAATGCCATAACGAGATTAAAATATATGTATATAAAACTCTGATTATGTTCGAAGATACACATGAATATACGTAAGATAGAATTCATAAACTAATAATTGCATTATCTTCATTTATCAATATTTTTACCCAATTTATACCACGCTTTAAGACTTCGGATGAAATATATTGATGATATGTACATAAATATGTCTAGATGATTTGCAGAATTAGGGCTACCCAGGTTGGTGGGGCTGAACTGTGGTTTATTTGCGATTATGTAAACATGCGTTGGTGATGAGGGAGCCATGTTCCTTGGGACTAGGTCAGGTTGATCTCGTGATAACACCGATTGGGCTCGGTTCGAATATGCTGACAAGTGATCCTACAGGTGACTGTGGATTATTTCTGTACTGCCTAAACCCGAGTAATGACGTTAGTTAATCTGTCATTACTATCAGTATTTGAAGCGTCATAACTGAACGCAGGAGTGGCCAGAATTTTTTTTTTTCTTTGAGAGGTACTATGGCTGTAACAAGGATAATATTGTGAATTGTATGCGATTACTTTATAAATGCATACATAGAAGTACGCAGTCCATACAGATATATATATGTATATATATACATATATATGTCAGTTGTTTGCTGATAATACAGCGCTGGTGGCAAAGTAAAGTGAGAAACTGCAGAAGTTGATGACTGAGTTTGGAAAAGTATGTGAAAGGAGAAGTTGACAGTAAATATGAATGAGAGTAAAGTTATTAGGTTTACCAGGGTTATTTGGGGAATTCGTTTGAATGGAGAAAAGTTGGAGGAAGCAAAGTGTTTTAGATACCTAGGACTGAACGCGGCAACGAATGAAACCATAAAAGCGGATATGTCATAGAGTTGGGGAGGGGGTGAAGGTTCTGGGAGCGCCGAAGAATGTGTGGACGAGAGATCGTTACTTAGGATGGCGAAAAATGGGTATATTTGAAGTTAGTAGTCCCAACAATATTAAACGGTTGCGAGGCATGAGCTATAGATAAGGTTGTGCGGAGAAGGGTGGATGTGTTGGAAATGAAATGTTTGAGAATATCTCTTTTACATTTTCATTACTTACTCGATCAAACCACCTCACACCACAGCATTATCTATAGTCAATGTTTCGCAACCATATAATATTGTTTGGACTATTAACTTCAAACATTCCCAGTTTTGCTCTCCGAGATAACGTTCTCTCTTTCCACACATTCTTCAGCGCTCCCAGAACCTCCTCCTCCTCACCCTCTCTATGACTTACTTCCGCTTCCATGGTTCCATTCGCTGCCAAGTCCACTCCCAGATATCTAAAATACTGTACTTCAAGTTTTCTACATTCACACTCACACCCCAGCAAACCTTTCCCTCAACTCTGCTAAACCTAATAACTTTGCACTTATTCACATTTACTCTCAACTTCCTCCTTTCACACACTCTTCCAAACTCAGTCACCAACTTCTGCAGTTTCTCACTCGTCTCAGCCACCCGCTCTGTGCAGCTCGGTTCAGTAATTATCTACACGAACCACTGCAACATTTGATGCGGGAAAATAGCTGTAAATGGTAGGATTTGCCACCCTGGCCTCGTCCATGTAAATCTAATCGAGGACCTTTTGAATTACGGTACTATTACTAATAATTACAGCAGTAAATAATGCTACGTCGATATTACATAACAAAGTATAATTTTGTAGTATAGAAAAACATCACTGGCCAGATTTCCAGTGATGTGTCTATAGAGGGCGGAAAAGTCCACTTGGCAGCCAGCCATTGTATGTCTACAGCGGTTAGAGCTACGATACCCGCCTGCCGTCTGCAGACAAATGCCGGCCGTCTGGACTCCAGCGCTACAAGACGTATCAACCATTAGTGTCCAGAGCCTGGCATTTCCCAGTAGCGGACCAGGAAGGCTCGAGTTGGGGCGAGGGTAAAGAACCCATATATTAGTATTTCCCACACAACACACGGAGACGGGACTCGATCTCTCGCTAAGGAAAATATGGTTTTGTTCACCTGACTCTTACGCGCCTTTAGAGGGAATCAGGCGACTCCTCGTCTATTTCTGTTGAATATGTTTTAAAATTCGACCTATAAAGGTCAAAAAGGTCATGTTGGTTTACGACCCCTCGGTTGGGGGCGAGAGTATGGGGTGGAGGTGTCATTGGATTCCCAGGTGCTTCCGTATCGTTTCTTATTTTGACGTGAGGCGTATTTTGTGACTGGAGGTTTGGGGTGAAGTAACACTCTTGGCAGAGCGCTCGAGGCTTTTCCCCTCCCCCTCTCTCGCCAACATTCCTCCCGACATATAACACAATTCACCCCACACAAGATCTATTTTTAGCGTAATTTACGGTCTTCGTACGCGGCTCCGGATGTAAACAGCTGACGGTTGACGAGGAGAGCGACCATATTTCAAACCTGTTAACAATCACTCAACCCGTGGAGGACAGGACGCCTCCTTCCTCGCCCATTAACAGGTGATGCTCCCTGGGTACCATGGCGTACGTGCGTGTGTGTGTAACGCGTTGCTCGGTCTCCATTAAGCATCCTATAGTGTCGTTAAGATGTTTAGATACATATATATATTTTTTCCTTCCAATCGGCATAGAATTGCCTCACTGCCGTATATGACTAAAGATGCTGATGTCCTTTGAGGCCAGACTGACTTAATGTTTAGATTTCCATCCCACACCTGCCAATATGGACGTCATGACAAGATGGTTAAAATGTTAGTGTCAATATGCACAGTTTCTGGCATGACTAATCATCGTTAGAGAGACTGTGATACGAATAAACCATAGACAGGATTATTTAGATATTTCAAGGAATGACTCGGATTTTTTGTTTTGTTTTGTTTTTTGATTGGAGTGAATTGGAACGATGTGGTATACTGGGGTCGATGTGCTGTCAATGGTCTGAATCGGGGCATGTGTGAAGCGTCCGGGGTAAACCTTGGAAAGGTCTGTGGGGCCTGGATGTGGATAGAGAGTTGTGGTTTCGGTGCATTACACATGACAGCTAGAGACTGAGTGTGAACGGATGTGGCCTTTTTCGTGTGTTCCTGGCGCTGCCCCGCTAACGCGGAAAGCGGCCATCAAGTATTGGAGGAGGAGGATATATATATTGAAGAAAAACGTCTTTTCCTTACGCTGGAGGGAGACTGGTTTGGTTCATTGTGTGAAGATGAGTGTTGTTCTCCTGGTCTCCTTCAAAGACTACCTCACCGTTGTGGGCAGCCAGAACACCTATCTTCTGTGGCTTCCATCGCCACTGGATGCGCCGTCTGAGTGACCCAGCGGCCTCTGCATTTGGTCTCAGACTCGTCAGACTGTGGCCTGAAGGACTCTTGTGGCTGGTTCAGCAGTGGATCAAGAGTGATGTTTCTGGAACCCTTGACTTTCACTGTGAATTTAGTTATTTCACTTCTGGTGCTTGACACTGACTCACATTCAGTACGACGTCTTTAATGCTCGACTAATACAGTATGTCATGTGGCCCAGGATTTAGTGGTGCAACTCACGTGGTATCAATCTGGACAAGAATCTTGTGTGAGGTGTGAAGACATATTATGAGGCTTTCCTGTGAGGGTTGAAGACGTATTATGAAGTTCCGTAGTGGAGCAAAGATCTGGTTCCCCGGGACACTGTATCACGTGAACATGATATAAAGTCTCGCCCTCTCGTTGGGTTGCAGATTATATAATGGGTCGGTAGCCTTGGCCGAGGAACAACTCGGTAACTCCAGACTAAATAAAGACTGGAAGTAGGAAGTAAACAAGCCTTGATTAGTGTGTATACAGACCAAAGGATTTTTTTTTCCTTTTTTTTTGGGAGGGTCATTAGGCTGAATGACTTTAACCCTTTCAGCATGACGTTAAGGGTCCTGGCCTTTGACCTGACCCTGAAGGGTCAGGTCAAAGTCCCGGCCATCATACCCAAGGGTCGTATTGTCTTACTAAAGGGCTCTTACTTACATCGTGGTGAATGGTTGTACCATCATTTCAGGTCATGACATCCTGTTCAGGGTGTTACCATTTTTCTCGGTGGTCGTACCACCATCTTCAGGGTCGTACCGCGCTTCTCAATGGTGGTAGCGGCGTCTTGCTCAAGAGATGAACCTGGGGCTGTAACAGCAAAACACCATTGCCTTTAATAAAGATGATTTACGCCCTTGTGTGAACCTGCATGACTGGTGCCGACACACTTAGACTCACTTGCACTCACCCTTTGTAGGAAACTTGTGCATCTTGAGTATATGTAACGCCAGGACCCAGTTTGTGTCGCTCCTGCGGCTTGGTAGCTTTGCTGTACGCGGGAGCTGGGTAAGTTGAGCTCCTTTGGGGCGGGAAGGTCCAGGACGACACTGGACTTCTCTTCGTCAGGTGAAGGTGACTTCTCGATCCTGCGACCCTACGTAACCATGTGACGCACTTCAGAGGACTTATGAACGGGAATCGATTGATTAGAAAATGAAGATATACGGGAACTGGATGAATGACTCGTGTATTCACGTGAGATTTACAAGAACGTGATGGATATCTAATTTAATGACGTGAGACGTGTTTTGTACGTGGAAATTACGTGGAAGATTTCTTGGGTAATGTGCACATGCAGACACTGGCCTTTGGAATACAAGAGAGTATGCAGAATATCCCAGTGTGGAGTGAAAGGATTCCAAAAATACAAGTAGACATAACGCCACCAACATTTGGGAATCTCTCTCCTCTTCATTACTGTCAGATGTGATGTAGGGAAGAAAGCCTCCAACAGATACCATCTAAGACAACTTGTGCGACTAACTTTTTATATGCACTATACGATGTTGAGTGTAAGAACAATTAGCGTACTGATACATGCAATTATAGATTGATTCTTAACATTTGTTGCACGATTTGATTGTCTTGCACGATTTGATTGTCTTTTGGTGACTGTGTTTGCTGTGTTGAAAAATGAAATATGATGAGCCTCGGATAGTTGAATTTGAATTAAAGTTTTGATTGTGTAAGTATGCATAGAGGAAGCAGTTGATAGCATTTATTAAGGGTCCATGGCAGGGGATAGGTGGAGAACTCTATTGATTTGTAATGTGTTGCGAATGAGTGTGTGTTGCCGGGGTTCCTAACGTGTCATATATTTCAGTAAGTTACTTGTGGTGTCACGACCAGCGGCGGGGGTGTCCCTTGTGTCACGCCTCCGTAAGATATTACGGCCGGGTGAAATGTCGTCCTCTTTGTTGTAAGGTCGGGAAAATGGTGAAGTGTTCTTTAGAGGCGGTAGCCGCCGCCGGTCCGCCGTCTCTCATTGGCGTGAATGGTGGGGCCCAGCGGTCCGGATCTGGTGCCATCCCCGAGGCCTGATATAATGTCAGAGGCAGCCGGTCCTGAAACCGATATGTTGGGGGGAAATAACGTGGTTGGCACCGTTCCCCCGCTGCGTCACGGCCCTTCATAGTGCAGCTCCTCCGAAAGAGATCCTCTCTTCATCCAGGACGCTTAGGTTTGGGATTGGATTTCCTCTTTATTTTCCAGCGACTTCAGGGATGGACGGCCAATTTCGCTCAAGTCTGTCCTATTGTTTATCTGTAGTCACACAACGGAAGACCGTGACGACGTTTCCGGGGAAATTTATGAAGCAGAAGTTGTATTTTAAGTTGAAGGAAGAGTTTGAAGATCTGGCCAGCATCTCCAGGTGTTGGGACGATCATAAAGTGACGCAGGTTGTGTGGGATCTGGGGCCGTCCGCCTCCGTGTCAGCGGAAAAGGCTGCGGCTGCGGCGGTGAGATGCGGTTATGTCCGGGCTGCACCTGAGGAAGTGGAAGTGATGGTATTGCTGTAATTAAGGGAATCATCCGGGTTCTTCCTGGGTCAGGGTGTCGGATTGCCCGCCTGCCCAACATCTGAAGCCGAGCTGGTGTGACGCGCCTCTTGTTTATTGCTGGACACACGCGAGGGTGAGGCGGCTCTCGCTGTGTCTGTGTTATTGTCAGTCTGCAGTTTCTGTATATGTTCCAGAGCACTGGTCTTGGCTAAGTGTTGAAGGTGAAGACTATAATTAATTAGATTCTTGGGTGGATAAGTTGGTGTAATGACGTCAAAGGGAGTTATCTTCCAGGGAGGCAGGAAATGCTGCTGCCTCCTAAATTTATACAGATTATGTACTCCAAACATTGTCATGTGATTGGCTGTTATTTGGATCCCTTTTGACTCACTTGCGCCATGGCATATACTAGTTTAACAATTCTTTAGAAACAAAACTATCTGGATCACCACGCAGAATTTTCAGTCCTATCATATGATTGCTTTCAACTATTCTGTCTTCAGTGCTGGGAATACCAAGTTCTTTCTGCATGTTGAGTATTTTAGTGGACTTCGGGCAACCAAGTATGATTCTTAAGGCTTCGTTTTG
>JAYMFT010252300.1:0-10890 GCA_038088735.1 Panulirus argus
AGGGAATACGTGGGAAGTATTCTTTCTCCCCTATCCCCAGGGATATATATATATATATATATATATATATATATATGGGAGAGAACACATAGAGAGAGATTTAAGATTTCAAGGGTAGAAGAACAAGGTGCCGATGTGTAGCCGCAAAAAAGCAAGTTCTAAAATATGCAAATACCAAACCCACAGGTAAGAATTACAGAATTACAACATGGTAACCACCTGTTGTTACCAGACGTATGTCTACTGTAAACAACTGTGGAAGTTAAGAAGACTACGGTCATGGGTGAGGCAGTTTAGGGAAGAAGACGGCACTTGACCTACAGAGGAAGAGGGGCTCTGGAGGAGGGTGGGAGGAGGATCAGTACAACATGAAGCGGATGAGGCTGGTTCCTTCCCCTATTGAGGAGAACGAGGGGGGGGGGGTGGGCATGATGGCTTGGTCAACACAAGGGGACACAGCTGGACCAGGTCTCGATGGGTTGTGGTTGGCACACTCTACCCTCGACAACTATAATAATCTGTGACCCTCGCTTATATAACTGGGTCACCTGCCTCCATTACCGAGGGGAAGTGGTTTATTACCAGGGGAGATACAACTTTGACCCCCGGGGTGAGATAAGGGCGAGGGGACCAGCCAGCCACTCTTACCCTACACTGAAAGTTTTAATAAAGGATAAGAGAGTGAGGGATAAGGGGGAGTGGGCGAGGTGTGAAGCCACTACTTCACAACTCCCGCCAACTTCACAAGTTTCCTCAGCCTTACAACAATCCTTAACTTTACAACTTTAGTTAACTTTCAAACTATAATCAAGCTCCCTAGTTTTTTGATGTCGTATGTGTTTCGTTTCTCCTCCTTCGTTTTCCCCCTTGGCCCTTCGTCCCCGTAGATTTTCTTTACATCATCGGTAGTAACACCAGTTGTCACAATATTACATTTCTCATTCGACTTCCCAGGCTGCAACTAGGGCCATATGATTCCAGCAACTCCTGAAGCAGATTATAAAATATTCAATCTAAAACATTATGAAACGAAGGGAAAACATTAACATTATAACCTTTGAGTGGATTACGTCAGCTTGGAAGGTCAACACAGGATGAAAAAGTCAAGCAAAACGAATTTCAACTTATAAACTACAAACACTTATAATGTGCCAGTGAGGTGATCCTTCTTTGTCTCGAATTCTTCTACACTTCATTAATTCTCGGTACGTCAGCGCGACACTAGAGTCTTAGCGTTGAGATGATTTGGTTCCAGACACTTCGGGATGGTTAAGGAGCCGTCCTCAGGGTGAGAGACACATCCGAGACCTGCCGATACTCCTAGAGAGGCTGGGCGGATTTGTGGCTGATCAAACTTCCGTGTGGGTCTAGTTGCTTCACAGCTACAGGTACTCACTCATCCAGGCGCTAACTGGTCCAGGTGCTAACCAGCCAGGAACTGACTGGTCTGTGTACTGACTGGTGAAAGAACTGACGGACGTAGATGTTCGAGTGGTGTGCTTACTGGCCTAAGTGCTGATCAGTCCTTGTACTAACTGGTCCAAGCGCTGAACGGTCCTTATGTTCACTGGTCGAGGACCTGACTGGCCGGTATCTTCATTGTTCTAGGTGTAAACTGCTGGAAGTACGTACTTCTTGTTCCAGATGTCGACAGTTCCAGGCGCTGTATGGTCGGGTCTCCCGTCTTTGACGGTTCGTCTTGTTTGCGTGTGGATGCCGATGTGTCACTTGACTTCTCGGTTCCTTCCGCTGCGGAGGAACTGAAAATGTTTCCTTCGTTGAAAATTATATCAAATCATCAATAAAAAGTTATTTTTAGTATGTCTCGACACTCCTCAGTCGGCGAGATAGCCATGATAACCCAGGGGTCACTAGAATAAGATGGATCGAAGGTGTTCTGCGTATTACTGTGAATGCCAGGTGAGAGAAAGAGTGGCGTACCCATCATAGTTCCTTGGGCGACGAAAGTTTTAATGATAGAGGAAGTAATTTTGAAGAAAATTATAGATCCATTAAATCCAATTCGCAAATTATTTCCCTGGTGCATAATTTATATGAAATGACTTCTCAGTTCTATCCACTAAAGAGTTTTGCGAAGTCTGTGTCCATATCATCATCATAATTTTCTTCCTCTGTGGCTTCTAGGATATTGGTCATACGGGTGGAGCGGATGTGGGAGACAGGATCCTCCAGCTGTAGATCCAAGCCGTCCTAAGTTATGTGGGTGGTTTGATTCTACCTGCTCAAATCATCTTTCTCTAAGGTGCTCTTCCAAAAATATTTTCTTACGACGTGCGTGTTTGTATAAGAGCATTGGGCGCCTGTGTCACCGCTTGGCTCTCTCCTTCACGTAAACAAGATCCAACAGCAGCGGTTAAGACTCTCCGAGAAGATGGCTGTGTCCAAGCTCAGTCTACGAAGGACTGAATGCTCTTTCTTTTTTCATTTTCTATGTTTTCTCCGTCTGTGTAAAGCTAGACGTTCATATTCCATTCTGTGTTTATCTTTTTCATTCTGAGATGTGTTTGGCGGATATTTGGAAATATCTGAATCTTCTGTCCCCCCGAGGAGCTGGTTCAGGTCAACTGCGTGTTGAGCTCTGGCCACTTGTGTTGAGTTCTGGCCAGTAGTACTGAGTTCTGGTCAGCTGCGTAGAAAGTCTGGCCAGCTGTGTTGAGCTCTGGCCAGTTCTGTTGAGTTCTGGCCATGTGTGCTCAGCTCTGGACAATAGTGCTGAGTTCTGGCCAGTTGTGTTGAGCTCCGGCCAGTAGTGTTAAGTTCTGGCCAGCTGTGTAGGGCTCCGGCCACTTGTGTTGAGTTCTGTTCAACAGTGTTGAGATCTGACCAATAGTGTTGAGCAGCGCAGCGTGCGGGTGTAGATAGCGGTGACCAGTGAGGCGTCTGTGGCGGGGTTACCGGCCAATATGGGTGTTCCTAGGGCACGTCGTGTAAAATGAACGCCGGTGGTTACCATATTATAAACATGGGTGATTATATCATACGTGGGAGCTTTCTAGTATAATGCACCTGCAAGACTACCAGCATATTGTACATGGGGGACATACACACACACGCCTGGTGTGAACACATAACCGGGGCGGGCGGGGGCGTGCGCCCCAAGCGCTGCAGCAGCATTAAAGCGTCCGGGCAGCAGCCAGACACCCAAAATATCCCACTGTAAAACAGACCCGTTTTTCCCGCTGGCTTCATCACGCTAACTGGCGCAGTCCTCGCCTCATGGCACACGCCCCACCCGGGCCACTGGGAGTGCAAGCCACCAGGCAGGAGAGGATGAGGTCCGTGCATAGGTCTGCCGGCGTGTGGACCTTCCTGCAGGTGGGCTGTGGTCGCCTCCCTTACCAAGACCTTCTTCAGAGAGACGACTCAAACTGCTGGATCAGCCAGGAGGTGATCCATCCCCGTCGTCTGCTGGATCAGTCAGGTAGTGACCCATCAGCCTCACCTGCTGGGACACTCATTTCCTCATACAATCCGAGGTGCTACCAGCTCACCCAACATCTACCCCCTACTGACCTCTGACCTCACTTGCAGTCCAGTGTTTAATAACCTCAGCAGACAAACGGTCAGCCAAAAATAATATACAAGACTTAAGAAATAATTCAAACAGCAACAGACCAATGGGTCTTTTCAAGGCTATCTATAATGGAGGAAGAGATCAGGAACTCAAGAGATTAGTGGGGTAAGAGCAGATATCTAGGCATATAGCTGATACCCGTAAGCTTATCATGCTCCTAAGGAGGCGCAAATAATGTCAGCTGTGGACTTGAGGCGAAGTATCTTTCAAGTCAGTTCCTAAGCGTCTATGGAAATGATTTCAATTAAGTGTGCAATAAGCTGGGCCCCTGACTTTTATGCTATATTCCTACCGTTTGGCGGGATTATTTTTTTTTTCAGGGGATCTGAATTGCATATTCTATGCAGTCTGTCACTCCAGCTGGGAATTATCTTTGTGTACAGGTTAAGACCTACGCCCTCAGCTATTCTCCATGTTCATATTTCGACGTATCTGTCGCGTCCACGTTTTAACTTTTTAGTTTTTTTTTTCTGTTCCGGAAGTTCCGATGTTTTAGTGAATCGATGCGATCGATGTATTCGGACGTCTTCCAGCTCGACAGTTTCTTCGGCCCTGTATGGTGACGTCAGCACACGGCAGGAGTCCACTCCGGGAGGTATAAATCCTCTGAATAGCATTCGCAATGATTTTGTTATCTTTCTTTTCAGTGTTTTCCTTTTGAAATTTCTCGGTGCCCAACCGATCGTTTTTAGACTTGATTGTTCCTCTGTTGCGTACACCAAAGGTATTGTCTTTCCATATCATCATGCCTTGACCCTCGAAACATCTCTCGTGGTATAACAACTCATGTTTCACTTATGCTTAGCAGATCATTCAATTTTCTCGTTCCGACCTCGGCGAAGGAGCTGAATATTTCCCCCGATCTTCAGTGCCTCCGGTTGATGGGACTTTCATACTAACTCTGGTGTCATTTGTGAGTGGACGATACGCACCTGTGCTCTGTGCTGGTACCAGTGTCCGATACATGGATGAGGAACGGTACCTGAACGGTTACATTACTCCCATCCTCATCCTACCGACGCAGCATCAGGATCTGACGACAGAGCCTTAGAGGAAAAGATCTGCGCTCGGTACTTCTCTCTCTCTACATTTAGGAAGTGACGATAAACAGGGTAGGACTCCCAGGTCCCCGCCCGTCCCTGTCCCACATGCAGGAAGCATCCTCTACACCCCAGTGATAGAGATTATGTTATATTCTCGTGTGATAATTACGGGCCTAAGTTGGTCGTGGGTAATGCTAATGTTGGTACTGGTAGACAATAACCGACGGTCATGGTGGTCGTTTTATGGCCGGAGGTCGTGCTAGGAGCTTGGGGGGCGGGGATCTACTGCCCAACACAACCACTGCCACCACCACCACCACCACCTGGGTGGTTGGCGACCATCCTTTGGTAATGTGGTTCCTGACCCACTGCCCCTAGCTGCTGATCCAGCGCCCACAGTTGCTGACTCACAGCCCTAACTGCTGATCCAGCGCCCACAGCTGCTGACCCACTGCTCTCACCTGCTGATCCAGCGCCCACAGTTGCTGACTCACCTCCCCCAGCTGCTGATCTAGTGCCCACAGCTGCCGACCCATCGCCCACAACTGTTGATCCATCGCTCCTAGCTGTTTACCCACCTTCTTCAGCTGCTGACTCGCTGCCCTCAGCTGCTGACCCGTCGCACTCAGCTGTTAACCCACTGCCCCAGCTGCTGACCCACCGCCTTCAGCTGTCGGCTCTCATTTCTCTCGTCATTGTCCATCAGACAAATACTTTGCTCACATTCTCAAATCCATTGATGGTGAGAGGTCACAGGTTACACTCACAACATACAGTGGTTGTGAGAAGTTAAGCTCCACACTCACAACATACAGTGGTTGTGAGAAGTTAAGCTCCACACTCACAACATAGTGGTGGTGAGAGACCGCAGGCCACACTCATGTGAGTCAGGCAGTGCTGTCCTCAACTTGCCGTACCTCACCTCTTCCCTCACCATCCCCAGCCCTCATAATGTTTCTCCACAATCATCACCTCCCTAACTTTCTTACCAAGATAATTACCGAAGTCTGAACACCCCGCCTCCCTCATGCATCAGTGTGTTTCGCCCTCTCCCCTCATGTCGCCTTATCTCTGCCACCCTTCATTGCTCTCACTTCCTCTCCTGTTCTCTGGGTTCCTCCCTTCCAATAGTTCTCAACAATGTTATTTGCTGTGCTCATCTTCCCTACTGCTGCCTGGCTAACTCCCTTGGCTCAGCCCAGACGACCAGGGTAGGGAGGGATGCGACCTACACGTCCTGACTCACCTCCCTAAACTCTTTGTTGGGAGAGGAGGACGTGGCACATAACCCTTCCCCTCCTTCTTTACCATGTTTTTTTTACTACATCTTGCTCCCTCCATCCTTCTACGAGGATAGAGGGTAGACTGAGACGCCCCGCGTCCCTCCGCTCCCTCGATAGAACAAATGTAATCAGGAAGACAGTTGTGAGAGGACCTCTGCGTCACCCGCTTCTCCTTAGGCCTGCATGGAAAGCTTGTGGCTATAGACACCTTCGTCCAGCCGAGTGGTAATGCTGCACACACCATCCTTCTCTAGATAACCTTAGGAAAGCTTTCCACACGCCTGTAAAACCGCCATCTCTTGTTCTGCCGGACGGCGGACAGAGCGGATGCTTAAGAAACACCAGGAGGGAGAGTGAAGGCAGAGCCGAGGAGCAGTCAAAGGGTCACAGCAAAGTGGCAGCGGCGGGTAACGGAGTGCCGGGACAGCAGCGGCCACGGTTCAGAACTATAAAGAGCTTCCCGGAGAGCCATGCCTCCCTCCTTGGGCAGCTGCACCGTTGGGCTGGTGGCTCCTGCTGCCACTGGTGGCCCTCCACTCCACCTGTACCACACCTTGTGTTACTGTTACGCTAGACATTACCTGGTATTCTGCTTGGCATTTTTGCACTGCGGTTGTGAGAGGCGGGAGGACGACCGCAACTCACGAGGGTCTCGGCTTGTGAGGGACGGGAAGATGACAGTCACATAAAAGTTCCTGGGCCTGCGAGTGACGGGGGATTGACTGTCACCCATGAGGGCTTAGGCTTCCCCGTTACTCACACAACATAACAAGGTCAAGGTTTAGAGGAGTGAGCTGGAAGAGATAAATCTGGAGGCAGAACACACAAGTAACAACATCAGCCAATGATGGCATCACGTTCCGTCACCAGGTTCCTGGAAAGCATAATCTCTTGTAACGGGGCAGGAAGGGTTAGGTGAGAGGCCAAGGGCCATATATGCAGTTGCAGTGCGCTGTGTATGGTCTTAAGAATCATCCTGAACACCTCAAGAAGTCCAAGACTTTCGACTGGCAGTCGTAACTTGATGTGACGAGTTTAATGACCCTGGCTGTTGGTACACCTAAAGTCTAAATAACCAACTGAGACGCCAGCTAGTTCTGATGTTGGAGCCACAGTGAGTGTGTGCAGAAGTGTGATCTAGTCTTGCAATCGGATCTGCAGTGAGAGTGTCGTTCTCCCGCTACCCAGTCACTGCTCTGTACCAGCTCGATGTTGTTTTTATCAAAGCGGTGTATGAATCGACCTCTCTGACTGTTCACATCTACTTCTACACATCTACAACAATAACAAGAGCATAAAGACCGATGATTCAGTAAAGTACACTCACTTGGAAACGTTATTTTGTGCCTAAAATACCATCGTCATGACACACACTTTATTATTCATGTAACAACAATGTCAGCCTGCAGGGAAGTGCTATAAAATATGCACCAGTTGGCTGCACACACTATGGAGCGGTCCTGGGACCGCAGTGGACGGAGGGACAGACGGACGATGGAAAGGATGGACGGAGGGACAGACGGACGGTGGAACAGATGGACGGAGGGTCAGACGATCGGTGGAATAGATATACAAATAGACAGATGAGTGGTGGAAGAGATGGATGGGAGACGCAAAAAAAAGTGGGAGATATGGACGGCGGGACAGACGAACGGGGCGAAATTACGGATTTAGAAAGTGTTCAGAGATCTTTCACATCCCATATTGATGTGGTAAAGGAACTAAATGATTGGGAACGCTGAAATCTCCATGGATGTGTATCGTTATCTGTACCTGGAAAACCTAAAAGGTATGGGTCCCAGCTTACACTGGGAAATAACATCCTATTGGCACGACAGGCGTGGAGGACTTTTGTAAAACACTCCCTCTGAAATCCAAAGGTGCGAGATGTACAAAAAGCGAGAAAACCTTAAACATCCGGGGCCCAGGACTCTACAACACCTTGCCATCTACCGTCAGAAACTGGATGGGATGCACAGTAGTGAAGTTCAAGAGTCCATTGCGCCAGACCAGCCAGGCTGTGGGGGCTATGTAGGCTTGAGGACAGCGGCTTCCAACAGCTTGGTCGACCAACGACCCGTTCCAGCAGCCAGGACCCAGCCCGGGCTGTGAGGATAAAGACCCCTGAAGACTTTACAAGGTATTCCCAAGGTATAGGTAGACCATTTGCTTCAAGGTATGCCATTGTAGGTAATCCACATGCTATTGAATAGACATCATATTGCTGAGGAAACCACCTGTTGCCAGGTAAACCTTATCTAGCTAGGTAAACCTCATACCATCGAGTAAACCCTTTACTGTCAAGTAAACCTCAAACTGCATAGCAAACTACTTGCTGCTGGTAAATCATACACTGCTGGGTGAACTTATTGGTAAAGGGTAAACCACTAGCCGGTAGGAAAACCTCTTGTTGTAGGGTAAACTCCCTACTGTTTAGGAAACCTTGTGTTTATTAGTAAATTAGTAAATTCCAAATTGTTAGATGAAGTCCATGTTGCTGGGTAAACCCCGTGCTAGGTAAACCTCGTATTGCTTCATAAACCATGTGCTGCTGGGTAAACCTGGTGCTGCTGGGTAAACCTGGTGCTGCTGTGTAAACCTCGTATTGCTGGGTAAACCTCACGGTAACGGGTGAACCCTTTGCTGCTGAGTAATCTTAAGTTGCTGGGTAAACCATGTGCTGCTAAGTAAACTCCAAGTTGCTGGGTAAACCATATGCTTCTGAGTAAACTTCAAGTTGCTGGATAAACCATGTGTTGTTGGGTAAGCCATGAGTTGAGGGGTAAATCTGGTACCAGTGGGTAAACTACGCGTTACTGGATAAACCTGTGGTGGTGGGTAAACTATATGCTGCTGGGTAAACCTGGTGTTGCAGGATAGTCCTCATGCTCCAAGATAAACCTCGTGCTGCTGGGTAAACCTCCTGGTCTTGGGTAAACCTTTTCCTGGTAGGTAAACCTCCTGCATGTAGGTAAACCTGGTGTCGCTGGGTAAACCTCGTGTTGCTGTATACTGGAGATAATGTTAACCCCACGCTGATAGGTTAACCAGAATGTTGCAGCTGGTGTTTCCCCGGCGAGAAGTCTCACTCCAACCTGATGGGTAACTCTGATTATATTATGTTTTTCAAGTTTCATCTTCAGGTTTGTGCCTCAGTAAATTGAGAATATTTGCCCCCGTTATTTTGATTTTCTTTCTCCTCCTTTCTTTGCGTTTCCCGATATTTATTGGTCTGTGGATCAAATGGCTTCGAAATGTTTGGAACATCTGATCGTATTAAACTCAACGTATTTTTTCTTCATTCTTCTAAATATCTGTAGTTGCGTCGGACGTGGAAGGTGGCAGCCGTGGTTTCACATCAAGTTCTCTCAGTCTGTATTAATTGGTTCCCAGACCAGTGGAGGAAGTCCGTGCTGGTGTTAGACTCGAACTCGGGTTCCAGTCAAATGTAAGGCTGGTGCCAGTAGTTCAGAAGGGCAGCAGATCTCGCCACACGGTAGGTGTGGCTGACTGATCCTCTGTACCAGTGGTGACAGGCTTGCTGTGCCGTGGACAGGTGGGATCAGCCTAGTGTTAGGGAAGCCGTAAACCATGCGAGGGAGATGGAGGGAGATTGTTGTGGGGGGGGGACACACAAAGTCCTCACCGAACCCCAGTTGGGGGTGTTGAGACGTGGTTGTGTGGTGTTGAGGAGTAAGGCAGAGTGTGAGTGTTGAGACAGGAGGGAGACCAGTTGGCCTCCACAACCTGTGCCACACAGTGGCAACCTGAGGGGAGGGAAGCTGTCCCCAGTAACGCAGGGAGGAGGGTGCCTGGCCACACCCTGCCATTGATCGACAAAACCCCAGTTGTTACGCTAGGCACACTCCTCACCCTCACCCTCGCGCCGCCCCTCTCTCCCCTCGCCCGTCATCTCCCCTGCCCTGCCTCCCCACACTATCCTGGCCAGGCCCTCCTAATGCTCCTTCGGGCTGGGGAGAGCGAGGGAGGTGCTGGCTGCTTGGCCGTGTTGCTCACTCCCTTCCATTCACCCCCGTGAGGGAAGGGCTGTTATACGCCGCTATACCCCACACCCTCTGCCGTCTGTACTGTAAGAGGCGACCCTATTCTTACTTCGACTCTCCTGCGCTGATTTCTGCTCGATAATGTTATCTCTGGTGCTGGAGGGAACGTTGTTCTCCTTATCTGAACCATTCTACACCCCCTGCTGTCGGGAGGCTCTCATGAAAGTGTCATCACCAGCACCACCTACATATACTGTGTTAGTCTACACCCCAGCTTCTGAGCTACCAGTGGTAGTGTAAATGCAACACCTACGCCCACCAGCCTACACTGTCCCACAGGTGCGTGTGCAGGAAGGTCTGGGACGTAAGTTGGTCCTGCTAAATGGACACTTTATCATAATGAACGTCTTGGTAAGAGAAGAAAGGACTCAGAAATTTCGGACATTTTCTTTCCGAAAATATAATGAGAAGAATGTTAATGTTTTGGGCAGACTGACTTACAGTGTAACTTTATACCGTTATAGACCAGCCCCATCACACCTGGAGTACTCACACTGTAACCCCTCTCGCCTGCAGTACTCGCAGTGTAACGCCTCACACCTGCAGTACTCACAGTGTAACCCCTCACACCTGCAATACTCATAGTGTAACCCCCTCACACCTGGGGTGCTCACAGTGTAACCCCCTCACACCTGCTGTACTCATAGTGTAACCCCTCACACCTAGGGTACTCACAGTGTAACCCCTCATACCTGTAGTACTCAGAGTAAACCCTCACACCAACAGCACTCATAGTATAATCCCCTCTCAACTGGGGTACTCACAGTGTAGCCTCCTCAAATCTACACCCTGGACCTAGAGTACGCAGTGTAGTCAGTCAGGGCAAAATAGGGTTGAAAATACCTTTAAAAAAAAGAATATATATATATATATATATATATATATATATATATATATATATATAT
>JAYMFT010252311.1:0-10890 GCA_038088735.1 Panulirus argus
TAATAATAATAATAATAATAATAATGATAATAATAATAATAATAACAATAATAATAATAATAATAATAATAATAATAATTAAAACAGTCTCAGCTGTAATTGATACATTTTGCATGATTACACTCTTCAAGACACTTCTTGCTATACACCACCAATGAATTTGATCACCTGAAGCACTTTTAAGTAAGCATGAACGTTCTGAGGTAAACAGAACTCTCCTCATAGCAAAAATCAGATGGTAGAGACCAAGAAATGACATTCCACTTACGCCCACACCCAAAGCACGAGACCCGGAGAACCCACTGAAATTGTGATTAAATTTAGAAAATAATCTTCCTCTTGCCTTGCAATATGCACCAGGAATTCTAGCTAATGATCTGGTTATTCTCCACTAGTCAAATGTTCCAGATTATTGTACATGATTATACACTTGTGATAATATAATGCTAATAGCTTTGGTACTTGAAGCTTTTGGAACGCGTGCATTCCGGAGTAAATTGTCTTTACATACTTTTACAAAATCGTACAACTCGTTTAGGACGAAAAGATTCTAATCCTCGTCAACTGGCCGTTGATCTCGAGTTCCCGTTCAGGTCGAAGGAGTCATAACATCGAAGGCACAAATCTGAAGCAGCTTCATCCGTCTCTGTAATATACTGAGATACGCAACTCGCTAGCGCTGCCTTTTGCCAAAATACCGTCGCAAGTGCTCCCTCAGGACTGGCTGATTTACTGAATGATCGACATGGTGGTTGACTGAGCGTTGCATTGAGCGTTTTATCAAATGCATCTAAACTTATTGATAGAGTTACCGAAGGTCTGACTATAGTTTTTTTTTTTTTTTCATGCCCTAGAAAATTTCGTTGCGTTCACTGTCATAAGGTCATAACTTCATCAAAGCATTTAGAAGTTTAATAATTTATCAAATGGTTCGCATCTTGTTAACCAGAACTTTAGAGACGAGCCCCATGAGGAAAGCGTGAAGAACAACAAAGAAATATCGGGAATTCTTTGAGTCAGGATTGAATCCACAATAGTTTTTTTTTTTCACATTGGGTTTTTAAACTCCAATTTCGTGTTCATGTTTACTTATAGAAATAATCACTGTGAGGTAAGTAGAAAAAAAAAAAGGCATACATAGCACGAAATGCTATATACGTTGCTAGACTTTAACTCAGGTAAATGATATGACATTTTCAGTGTAGTTGTTGCACAAAGGCCGACTCTTGTCTATCCTATTAGGTGCGATCAGTTTACTCACTTAACAATCCATTAAAATAAATGTTCGATCATTAATCACAATCCATAAATGTTCGATCATTAATCAAACACTTTTTGGGAATTACTAAGGTAAAATACTTGATTTAAGGACAGAGATATTGTATATCAATTGGATGGAAGAGCTGCTTAAGTATGAGAGACTTTTCTTTTCAATCGAAGTTTAAAGATTGAGTTCTCGAGGTTTCAGGCTTCAAACTTCGAAAGAGCTGGCGTTATTACGTCAACATGATATTCAGCTTACATAATCCTGTTAATCATGAGATCCGAGCAGTATTATCTCAATGTCTAAAAGACTTTTTCTTTTCTCAGTAATTCTCATCGAAGGAACGAGATGTACCAGCTTTTCTCACGCCTTTAATAGTTCCGTTGCACTGCATGAATCATTTCTTGTCTTCTTATGTTTGGTAATGTGTGTGTTGCGAACATTTACACACGATAAGTATCTTATCACTAAGGAGAGCAATATCTTATCCGATAATCTGTACTTCTGTTAAGCACGTAATAAGGATCGTAAATACAAGGCAGCGTATACAAGTCCTGTCACACGGAGAGACCGCTGGATCTTGAAGGAGACATTTGATGATAATAACAAGAGCCTCGTCAGCAACCATTATTGTCACAATACGTCTTGGGCAGCATCTGCATCAGCGTCTATATACCAAAGCTGTCAGCAAGTTGCTGCTGCCGGCGCTAGACACCCGCAGCTCTGTGCTCTGAATAGGAACCCTACGAACTCTCTCTCTCTACTTGCCTGACGCTCAGGATGGAGGGTCGTGGGAACTGCACCCCACTCGGCGTCTCACTGGGGAAGAGCCGTGACAAACACATCATTCACGCACCTTCTACAGTGCTCCTTACACTGCATATACCAAATGCTGCACACGTAGATTTTGAGCATAATCACCGCTGAGAGACAGCGGTGCAGCCGGAGTTTCCACGTAACATCTTTCTGGGTTACTGTGCGGTGACGCCGGTATGGTCACGCCTCAGTAGCTGTGGTAGACGGGAGTGTGTAACTCGAAACTATCAGGCACACCGAAGCGTGACTCGGGCGACTGATGGGCTGGATAACAATACATTATTGCTGTACAAATAAGTAAGGACACAACACACACACACATGCCTACATGAATGTATAACTTCCTTTCTTTAATGTACTGCATACTCCTATAATCCTGAATACCCAGCTGCTCTCACTCGACGAAACACAAACCACATTAGGTATCACATATGACACGCTCATGACGTCCGCTCCCCACATCGAAGCAAAGACCATAAAGAGATTTAATGCGTTCAAGACACTATCGGTCCTCGAATCGAACATGAAAAAGAAGTTTTCAGTATATGTGTGTGTGTGTGTGTGTTCGCGCGCGCGCGCAGACAGCTCAGAACAAACATCGATTACTTAGCAACCACAAAAACTCAACAACTTCACAAAATTCAAATGTCATTCCAACGTGCGATATACCCTAATCTTTGCAAAAAATCTAGACTCATCCCACCCAAACCGCTTCATAACCAACCACCCACTCCTATAAGGATAAAAATGCTACCTCCTTCTTCTCATTTCAGCGTTTGTATTCACAAATTCCCATTTCCAACACGCACAATATCATCTAAACACGTTTACATAGCACTGGCATGACAAATCTGAAACAACTACCTCTTCCAGACCAATATCAAACTTTACTCCAAACATACACCGATATAAAAGTGCACTTCCCAGACACGCACCAGTTATCCTTTCTGGTTTTCCAACTCAAGAAAAATCAGCGCAGGTTTCACAAGACCCATCACTCCCAAGATGACCTCAGAATGACAGACACACAAATATACTATCAAATCTTGACTCCATAGAAGGTGTCTTTGACTGAGCCAGGGCATATGAAGCAGCTGGAGGAAACTGTGGAAAGGTCTATGGGGTATGACTGTGGATAGGAGGCTATGGTTTCTTGTACATTATACGCGAAAGCTAAAGAATGGATGTGAGGAAATGGTGACTTTCCTTCGTCTATTCCTGGCGCTACTCCATTAACGAGGAAAACAGCAAACAAGAATGAAAGAAATGAAAGAAGGCGCCATGGGGCAGTCTTCATGCTCGGAGTCTGTTGAACAGCCCCAGTAAATGTTCTTTCCTTTCCTCTTCACGTGATATTACTGACCTTTCCAGAACAGACCCTCATGACCTTTCTCTCTTACTTCACTTTACGTTTCGTCTGGTTATATATCTACCGAAATCCCTCAACTGGTCTCAATCTGTGTTCATGCTCTTTGACTGTATCTTTTCAATTTCCTAATTTTCTCTCCTATTTGATGACATTTTTCTATGATCTTTGGTTTGATTCCTGTGTATACTTCGTTCTCCGACTGTGAAAACTTCTGATCCTGTTTTCCGATAATTTCAATTAATCTCTCCCGTCTCGTGGCTTCAGATGACTCATCCTTTGTTTCGCCATTCCTTTTTCTCTCCGCCACTCAAAAAGACCCACACAGAATTCATAGTCTTGGTTCCCTCCTTTGGCTCTAGTCATTGTTTGAATGTCGTGTTTTCGCTTGTCTTAATCCATTTCTAATCAAAATCGTTTAATTCCTGCGTAACTTAGCAAAGTGTGTGTGTGTGTGTGTATGTGTGTGTGTGTGTGTGTGTGTGTGTGTGTGTGTGTGTGTGAATACTTGATAACAGGTTGTGTCCAGCCCGGCGTGTCTGGCTGATGTAATTTTTCTTGACTAGGCTTTTGGACACCTAATTGTTCCAAGAAACTATTTAAGAATAACAGTTTGTTTAAATTAGATTCCATCCAGAAAAAAAAAAAATCTGTCTGTCTAGCGCATCAGTGGAGAGAGTTACCTCTGTAACTTATATTTATATACTTTATGTACTTCCTATTACACTCAGCTAGAGTACGTGTATATCTCATAAATTACTCACCTCATGTCAGCTTCTTACGCCATCTTCTGTCAGGATATCATAAAAAGTCATTTAAAGTTCGAGTTTACTGAACTTGATAACATTCACGAGGAGCATTCGACCTGACTTTTTTCGGCCTTCCATCCCCCCAACCGATTTCACTCTTCACTCTTCAGCAATGGACAGAAAATGCAAGGGACTCCTTACACTCCACCACCCCACCCTCTATCCCTCCACAAATTTACGAAATAGCCTTTGGGGAATCCTGAAGACCCTCCAAGTCTTGGCAAGACGTAAGGCATTCCTGAAACCTCTTTCTTTTTAAGGCAGTTGTATCACCTCTTTATTTATCTATTCATTTATTTATTTTTTCATATACTTATCTCTCATCTTATCTATTTCTTTGTATTGTGTGTCTCATAAGTCTCCACTCTGTGCAATCATCCCTCCTTTCAAGGCCTGATATCGACCTGATAACTTAATGCAGGTGGCTGTAAGGCAACAACAGAAGTTGATAATGTTAGATCATCATTTCCCGAGTCCGTCAGTGTGTCAAGGGAAACTTGTCCGGACAGGCAATAATGATATAGTCCTAATTGGTATACAATCGTCATATGTTTCTTATCTTTGGTATTATCATGATTCTTCTGTGCGACTTATTCATACAATGATATTCTCATTGCTTGGGTTCAGTTTTCGCATTATAAAACGATCCGGAGACGTCGTTTAATAAACCGTGATGTGTACTAATTGAGAAAGTCAGTAATTCAAACCGGGTCACTTGCAGTTGCCTCGGCAAAAGCGGAGGAATTGCCCGCAGTAAAGCAGGATGTGCGAGTTTAATCTTAATGCCTCTTAGCCATTCACGTCAGTGACTTCAAATACGCCGTGAGCGTTTTGGCGTGGCGCGGCTGTTACGGAGGGCGGAGTGAGACGCCCCCTTACCTGCGTCTACACTAATGACCATCAGGTCAGACTTAATTTCTGGTAAATCAACCCACCCTTGATTTAGGTTGTGCACACAAACATCCGCTCAGCGTAGCATTGCAAATAAGAGGTGCGTGTGTCGGCCAGTTTCAGACCGAGGTACACGGGCAGGATTTAGAAGGCTGTTCCTCTAATTAAGAAGGAGACGTTAAACGAAGCGGCAGACTCATTTTCCCCTCGTAGTGTTGTGCTGGTGTGTGACCATTTGCCATTTTCGCTTAAAAACATATTCAGGATATATGTGGTGACCAGTTATGAGTGATGCACGAATGGACAGTGGGTTAGAGATACGAATTAGTTCCTTTGAAGGAAAAGGTGGAGTTATCTGTATAACTATTCGCCTTCTTATTGCGTAATGCATACGTCAAATCCCATTCTCAGCCTCTAGAACTTAAAGGAGACTCAGTCTACAGTGATTTGGTCCATATCTGCTGGACAACATGCTGAGCTCATTACAATATGCAAAACAGAAATAACTTAAAAACTTTAAAACCTTCACTTGGTTTTAAATCATAATATGATACACTTTAAAACTGGAGAGAAATATGATTAATGATAAGAATATTCGTATATAGTAAAACTACAAAGTCATGTGAAAGTAAAATGATTTATCAAACTCCTGGGTCCGTGGACTCGACTTTCTCTGAATATCTGTGAGTACATCAACTTGGAAATATCAGAACATGAAAATAAAAAGATGTGGTGTCATGTCGGTATAAACGACAAGATCAGTTAAGGAATACATCAAACGAAGGGTTCAGTTCTTCATTATGGTCTTAGATAGCATTTTGGTCCACAGACCCGCTGGTCTTAAGCTATCGTACTGCACCCTTCACTATTTTCATCTCACGTGATACCACAGATCTTGCGTGATTGCAGAGTCAGTCCGCATACATAGATAAATGCATGTATCTGCCATAGAAATTTACAAGATATTTCGATGACTTGTAAACATGAAAGATATTGTTTGATATCTATACTCTAGCCTACGACAAAGATTGTTATTGCGTGAATGTTTGTGTGGTTACTATTTTTGTAACACACACACACACACACACACACATGGTACATATATATACAAGGTTTCTAGACGGGTATCAGAGGTGCCTTAGCGTACCATGAGCAAAGGACGCATATCAAAAGAGGCATTTCGAAATCGGAGTGGACCAACCGTGGTGTGCCTGTGACATGGCCCGGTCCTGGGACGACTGCTGTCTTCTCATCTGTGCAAATGACTGACCGATGGACCGGACTCGTACCTAAATATTCTTTTCAATGGTGCCAAGGTCATGAGGAAAGAAAAGACTGTTGTCTTCTATCAACTTACAAGGGGTCCAAGTCAAAACTCCACATTTGATATGATACATGGGCGATGAAATTCAGCCTAAGTAAATGTAAAGAAATGAAGATAAGACAGCATGGGAAAAAACGTTAATATTAATATCATATAAAGGAAATAAGCAGCAGGAAATCTGTGTGTCCAAGGGACCTGGGAGTAGACATTCTACCTAACTTGTCGCCAGAATTGAAAAGAAGGCAACGTGTATTCTGGTAAATCTTAGAATCGTAAGGAAATATTCAGCATACTGTTCACATTATACTTTAGGTCAAAACTAGGATATATTCCTCTGGCTTGGTCACCGCACATACAAAGACACAAAGAACTGACTGAGAAGGATGGCAACAATGATGGCAGAGGTATTTTGAAAGTCGAGTTATTGTGAGAGGTTGAAGGATATAAATATCTCCAACCTGGAAAAAAAAAAGTTTAAGGAGTGACTAAATGGCAGCTTTTAAGCGTTGAAACCAATACGTCAGGAGTGAACAGTTTCTGGGAAATGCATGCAACGGTAGAGCAAGTAACGGCCTTAACACGGAGTAAAGCAAGAGAGGAACAAACTACTTTTATTGTATGCGAACACGCATACAAACGCACGTAACGCACGTACACGCACACAGTAATTCGCCTGTTCATGTTATTCTTGGGCACCATGCCCCCTAAGTGTTTTTTCAGTTCTTCATTTTGCGTATGGAAATACATATTCCTTACGACTTTGATCTTTCTAGGGTGACTATCTTGAGAATCTTCCAAGTATATGCGGAAAAAAGACCGAGCATATGCCGCATTTTTAACATGAGAATAATTCTGTTCAAGGAAAGACTGATGCAGTACCTTAAGAGAACTCGTGGTGTATTTGTTCCCCACTTCTTCATACCTTTATGTCTGGACGAGAGTTGCTATCAAGTCCAGCTATCAGGAAGCAGAATTGCTGGATTAAAAGCTTGTGATCAGAGTGTATAAGTGGGTCCTTGAACACGTTCACGGAAACCTCTGCTTTTAGCCACCTAATGGAATCACCACAGTCGCAATGCTTCAGGCTACGCGGGGAGGATGTGCAACAGAGAGCCATCAAGACGACTAATCAAGATCTCCCGAAGTTAGCCGTGCTGGTGATATGCCTCAACTACTGGGACTTGCATTATGTTAAAACACTCCCTAAGGACTTTCAGGTTTAGGCTGCTAAGTTATCATAATACCTCATACGATGCAAGTTTAGTTTACCTCCGAACTGAATGCCGGATAATCACTCTGTCTCATGGATGCTATGGTCTCAGCTTGTTGACTCCACCGTCAGGAATGAGAGACCTGAACAGTATTCATCTGCAGCAGGACCCTCATCCACGATCCTCTGTGCTTCGATGGTCTTGCCACGGCCTACTCTCACGCGGATGAAGATGGATCTGTTCTTATTCATGTGGGGCGAAACTGCTGTTGCTCTCCGTTAAAAAGGGAACCTCATTATGATGCTTGTGCCGGAGCGGAACAGGGAAAAATAACTAAGCTCTCGTGTTTTCTCTCCAGGATGCTGTACGCACGCTAAAGAAAAGAAATCTTCCTGTATGGGTCCGGTGAATTTCAAAATGATCAATATGACTCATGCTGTCTCAGTGGGGTTGGGAAGCGTGAAAGTAAAGAAAAATGTCTTAATCATCATAGTTACTCCACTTTATGGTTATTTCCATTGAAATATAAGATCAGTGTTTTCAATGTTGCAAGCAAGTGATATACTACAGCATCATAAAAGCAAGACTACCAATGTGTGGTGTCAAATCGTTTCACTATAAAAGTGGTAGGATAATTTTTTTACCGTGTGTACACCATCACAACCAGTTCTAGTATCTTATATTCTGTCTTTGATATTCTTATCACAGATAAGTCCATTCGTACATTTTTGCACCTGCGATCGTTTGAGAGTTTCAAAGTCAGACTTCAAAACTTTATTAGTCTGTAATTAATCTACTGCGCTTATAGTCATTTTCTTGAACTTAAAACTTAGTATAATAATAAAATTTGTTCATATGCTTACAATAGGTAGAGACTGGGTTTTGCGTTTACAGCTAACACTACTAGCTTACATTTCAATGTTGAATAATCTGGTTCCCTAATCTGAAATTAAGTCTGATTCATTCCACTTAATATCTGTTTCTGGTGACACGCTACGAAAGTAATGCCAGTCTTCCGCGATATAAGCAAAAGATTGGGGTACTCGCTGGGACAGGGAAAAGAGAGAAAAAAAATGATAAACGAAAAAGTTTACTGCAAGCAAATAATCTAAACCATGTTGATAATAAATGACAGAGTCAATGGGAATGTATGATACGTAAATATCTAATGCAAAATTTCGATGGGCCAATACGCTCCATTTTCTTCAGACAAATCGTTCGTAGATTCGTCTCATGCGCTGAAGAATGACAAAAATGCCCGTCGAGCAGGTCACGTATACTTACTGCAAACCACACAGAAAGAATGGCAATGGATTTGTCATACAACCTCTCAACCCAGATGAATGCCCAGCCATAGTGAAACAACCGATTTGCTCACGAGGTGATAGGGAAATTTCATGTGTATGAAATCCTACGAGAGACGTTTACTAAAGTTCAAATGCCGACTAATCACAGTTGTTCCTAACACACTGAAACGTCACAGACTTACTCAAGATATATCAACTCAATGAGAAGGAAACTTCGTGAGACTGAAAGTCTCTAAGAAGCGTTGACAAAAACTCAGACAGTAGCTAATCCCAATCTTTTTGTACGTAACGAAATCAGGAGAAGTTCTGGAGTGTTTCAGTGATTTTAAACACACTCTCAAGACGAAAATTATCATTCACATCTCTTAAACATCGATTTCTTTTTTCTTTTTTTTTTTTTAGCTTGCAGGATTCTTACCCGTTCAGACAATCTTATAATATCCATAATATGACTATATACAATATGATTATATACACACGGGTCTTCAGTAGTCCTTAGGAAGTGTAAGAATTAGTCTTGTTACGCGTGTTACTTGAGCTCTTCCGACTTAGTAATTGATATGTACAGTAATTCATTTACGAACACTTCACGCTTTCCACGCAGTGGGTTGGTGACACAGGGTATATATATATATTAGAATGACTGAAGGTATGCAAATCAGGTAGCGCAACATGCTGGTGCTCATGCTGCGACGGGCGCCGTGGTGAGGTGAGTGTCATGGTGGAGCTGAGTTACACGTCTAGTGGAGAGTTGTAAGTCCCTGGCGATACAGGAAAACCTTTTGTACCATAAAGGGAAAGAAAAGGAATTCGGAATAATGAAAAGGTGAGTATATAAGAAGGCCCGAATCAGTAGAAGAAAAATGGTACGATGAAGCGCTGAGTAGACAAGAAGGTTCTCCGTGACACGAACACACATATAATGGGGTAATTTTCCAAACGCTTAATGAGATGTTATCTAAGGGTTGATGAGAGTGTCGAAAATTCCTGGAGATTAAGACATGGCTTACCTTTGTTTAGGGAAGCATAAGTTATCAAGATACCAAGACACAGTTAGGTACTTTGTTTAGAGTAGCATAAGTCATTACAATACTAGGACAAAGTTAGGTACTACTGACAGAGTGAAAACATCGTGCAAATCACGGCAGATTTACTCGGTGCATCACTGACAACACCAAGATGTTGGCTTGCTGCTGTCCTCTACGGTATTTCGATAGAAGACTCTGACATGAATGAGAAACAATGACTTCCACGATAAAGGACGAGTATGGAATATGCTGAACAGTATATGATGTGTGGGAACCTGTGACTGAGCTCGCCTGTAGTTCTGCTGGGCAGCTGGAGGGCTCTGTGGTTACAACAGGGATAAGTCCACCACCAGCGAACACGTGGAAGCGCACCTTGCATGGGAGGACACAGCAGAAGAGCCCCAGTTCCATGGTGGAAGTGCCGGTGTCGGTGAGACGATAAAGCAAATTTCGCAGCAAAACAAAACTAAGGACGGTTTCGAAGCAGGGGCCCCTTCCTCAGCGGACAAAAACTGGTCAGGGGAAGTCATATCTTACACTGGGAATTAAGAACGTGTATATAATCTCAACTTTATATACCTGCTGATTACGGTATAATAGATGAAGACCATAAGTGAACTTTGCACACCATCGTGCCGAGCATACAAAATTCCCTTTAGAAAGCAGCAAATAACTGGTCGGTAAGAATGGGGTCAGGGTAGGAGAGGTTGGCTGGTATTGGTTTAGAATCACGTCCTTTCGTTTCCTTCACTGCTAATGAAAACATAAATTGGATAAAAAAGAATACACACACACATACACACACACAAACACACACACACACATACACACACACACACACACACACACACACACACACACACACACACACACA
>JAYMFT010252322.1:0-10890 GCA_038088735.1 Panulirus argus
CCCGTGCAGTCTCAGTTTATATATATATAAAAAAAAATCTGGTAATCCAAATACAGAAATTTCATCAAGCCTTCTCTTGTGTGAAAAGGAGCTCACCCTCTCGTGGAAATATAAGAGGTTCGTAACACGTGATATCCTTTCCCTGAAACCATGTTGTCTCTCACTAGGGTAGTTCATCCTTCGCAAGAAGTCATCCATTTGCTTTCTGATTATTATTATTTCCAGTCATTTACGGACCATCTTCCTCAGCGAATCCTCACTGATCTCTACTTTCTTTAAGACAGGTGCAACTTTTTCATTACTCAGTTCCCGTGGCACTCTACCTTTCCCCCATCGACATCTCGAACAACGACATCTCCAGTGGCGTGTCAAGTGCGTCTGCCACCCGTGCTCTGGCAGCCCCTATGGCAAATCTCACCAGGACCAATGAGCATTATGTGGGTCAAGACGCTTTGGTATTCATTTTAAGTCTTTCCTAAACATTTCAGTGCTTTCCAAAACAACCATTTCCTCCTCCTCCTCCTCTTCATACCAACTCACGGGGCGTTGGTGCTGTCGTGTCTTACACCGTGGAAAAACACCTGAAAGCTCGTCATTCGAATCCTTGCTTATCTTTACATCACCCTGCTGGCCAGGTGACGCCATAACTGGTCCCGTCCTCTTATGTCTTCGTTATATCCACCAATTTTCCTCCTTTCTTTTATCATGGGAAATATGTGTGTGTGTGTGTGCAGTAGAGATCATTCAGCATCAAATGTGTACATGGTAATGGAGCAGAGAGACATTAGAGAGTGAATGGGGACAATTACATAACGAGGCTGTTACATATAAAGAGAGCCACTTATGCGCCTCATCAAATGACGACCAATTACATGCACCAAATCATTCAGGTTATGCAAGACCAAAACATACGGCGCGCAGGGTACGTCCACACTCTAATATATATATATATTCCTCGTTATTATTTTAAGAAAACAACCAAAAGATGAGCAAAACTCGAGTACTCAGTCCAACGCTTCACTCCATTTGTTTCTCCCACGAGACCCACCTTTCTGGGCTCAACCACACGCACACACACACCTGTCTCCTCCTCTTCAATCCGACCCTTCCCCCACCGGAAGTCTGCCGTGACTCTCCCTTTCGAGGCCGAGCGGATATTTGGCCGGCGTTCCGCCCTGCTGGCGGCGGTGCGATGGTCTGGTCTGGTCTGCTGTGCACTAGAGGAAAGGGCGCGGTGCCGGCCCCCTGGTGTGGGGGCCAGGCCCTTCCTTCCCTCCTGCTGGTCTTCCAGAGAATTTATGTCTTGGGCCACGTTCTCTCTCTCTCTCTCTCTCTCTTTCAAGAGCGCTAGCACGATAGCTTTGCCGAAAGGCAAAATCTTGTCTGAGATTTGAAGGTACACTCTCTTCCCCCACTCTCTCTCTCTCTCTCTCTCTCTCTCCCATGGCTGGGGGCGAAGCTGCTACCCTTTGTCCCACGTGAGAGGGGGCGCGGAGGAGGCGCGGGGGGAGTGGGCCTGGCTGCATGTCGTCAAGGAAGCCCTGCCTCCCTGCTCCCTCCCCCCCGCTCCGCCCCGTCCCCCAGGGTCATAACAGGTGGTGGTGGTAATCAGTGGTCCTGTGGCAACAGTAGATCACCGCCTGTGCGAAAGGTCGCCTGCCTGCCTGCCTGCCGGATGGTCCGCGATACACAGGCCCCCCCCCTCTCCCAAGCCCGACCGTGTAGGTGTAGAGAGGACCAACCACGCGGGTGCCCGGAGGAAGCACTTTGAAGACTCACTGAAGGACCACAGTGGAAGACCACACCATATCCTTATCTAGTTCTCTGACGACAGGTCAAATGTGATTTGTGCCATGTTGTACGCTACACCCGCCGTCCCAGCAGTTGGCGAAGTGAGTCATCCACAGGGTCCAACCACGGTGGATGAGGCGTGGGCGTGGTCTCATCGGGGTGGATGAGACGGGTGTGTGGGTAGGGAAGCTTGTGTGTCACTAACCCTCTGTGGCGCAAGCCCTACCCGCGTCTCAGACACACGAGTAGTGACTCGGGTGTAGGTGCTGTGACATACACACTCCCCTGCTGGTGGCGCTGTATACAGAGTCCCTCAACTCAGCTCCTCGCCCCAGAATGAGTTGATGGAGTCTCCTAGTGAGAGAGAGAGAGAGAGAGAGAGAGAGAGCAAGGTTACCTCATCAACTCTGCCAATCTCGTTGTTATCTCCTGCAGATGGCGACAAAGATGGGGCGGGACCACTGGAGGAGCAGCCCCCTTGTACCACTACCAGAGGACCAGCACAGATCCCACAAAACCCACGGCTAAACCACTCGCGTCTCACACAAGTGGTCGTCTTAAAGCGACTTTAAGAAATCTGTTCTCACTGCTCACTGATATCAGCCCGACTCTCTCGATCTGTCCGTAGAACAAGCGAAAGAAATACATGCAAATGAACCTTACTGGTCGTGATTTCTCGTCTAAACATATCTAAAAGATAAGCACATCATATCCGGGACTGATCAAGCTCCAGTAACGAGCTGGAAGAGACTCCAGCGAACGAATTAGAGAAAGGTCCAGCATCTAGCCAGCGAAGGTCCAAATCTATAGCATCACACAAACACACACACGTTCAGTCACCATTCAGCTCGGGCTTTTAAAAACGTGTTCACATTATCGCCTGGAAATTCATGCACCAGTCTGTTTGTTCTTTGTTTTTTTTTTCCTCACTCACTTATAATTTACCGTTGAGGCGGGCTCGCCAGACGTGACCCGGGCAAAGATCCTTCACTCCAGACCTTGCCAGAGGAGGTGGTAGCTTGCTGGAGCGGTTGAATGTCAGGCAGACGCAAGAAGTACCCGAGATGTGGCGCTGGCGGTGGTGGGAGACTCAGGGCACTGGTCGTGTGGGTGTGGCTGTGGCGGATATGTTGCTGGTCGATAGGTAGGCCGGGCGGTCGGTGGCTGACAGCAGAACGGAAGATCTTCAACCAGAGACGGGTCCTATAGCTGGGGTACGTGTAGGTGTGTGTTCTCAGGTACAGTATAAGGAGCCGTTGCTGCTGGAGTCTACATCTAGTGCCTGTGGAGGAGACGTAAATCTGAAGATGTATTTGTGATTTTTTTTTAACAATTTCCTACTTACGACAGATGCGTCTCGTCGTAGTTACTCGTAGAGAGGTACCCTCATCCTGCGACGGCCGGATGTTAGACGTATCTCTCGTGAGTGACAAATGAATAAGAAAAAAATTACAAATAAAGAGAAAACTGACGGAATACATGAACCAACAGACGTTGTCACACAGCGAACTCTCTCTCTCTCTCTCTCTCTCTCACACACACACACACACACACACAGTGACCCTGGGCGCAGCATCCAGTCCTGCCGAAGGTCAGGGGGCAAAGCGTGGGGGTAGGGCGGGGGGTCACGCTAACAAGGGATAAATCTGTTGTCTTTTTTTCTTCTCCGTCAGGAACATTACTGACCCCGCGTCCCGTTAAGGAGCTACGGCACCAGGCCCTGCTAACCACCACCACCACCACTGTCCTAGATAATAAGTATCCTAACCACATTCGATTAGTTTTATATTCAGTCTCACACCGTCCATCTCCTCCACTTCAAGTCACCTTCAGTATATAATAAATCATCGCATCTACCCAGTATGACAGGACAGAGAGGGGGTGCGTACCCCCGAAGCCTCCGCCCGCAAGGAACCCACTCCTTCGTCTCGCGCCCACACCCGTGTCTCCCTCAGGCAGGAGTTTACCAAAGACCAAACGATCACTCTTGTCCTGTCCTAACCTTACGTGATAATCCACCTCCCGTGTTGAGCAGGATGTACTCCACGGAATTTTCTCTTTTAAGGAACTTATTTCCATCTCTTTCGCTCTCGAATTATGAAAATTTTATACTCCAAGCGAGAGTCTGAGGCTCTCGGTCGAAACTGTTACCCGAGACGCCAATCAGAGATACGCCTTTATATGCTTGTTAGTGCTTGACTGAAAGCACTGGGGTCGCCCAGTCGTTGGGCCAAGACTGCCCCGGCCTTGTCTGCCGGTGTTCGCTGGGTGCTGGAGGCCGGGAGGCACTTCCCCCCGGGACAGTGACTCACCGGATGCTCCCGGGAAGTGCCAGGTCTGATCAACCCTCAGAGAGACGCTGGCGAACGTCTAGCCCCAACATCACCAGCAACCAACAACCAACTGACCTACACATTAACAACGAACTGATCACATTTACAAACAACAGTCACCTGACCAACGTCACAAACACAGACAATCACTTGATACCAAACACCAGGATGGACAATCGCTGACTGCCGACGGTAACACGACAATGACACACTTATATCATGCAAAACCTTCGCTCTGTACTGGAAATTCCTATTGTAAGATAACCATAAAATCTACTTCCTACAAGCTGGGGACGTTATATAGATGCTGATATCTTCTTTCTTGTAAGCAGCTGTTCCATACTTACCGCGGTCTCATTCGCCCAGGCATATGGAATAGTTTCTCTTACCTGGGATGATTAGAGAGAGCCCTCGTAGACAGACGATGAACCAGAAAGAGGCAGGGAGAGAGAGAGAGAGAGAGAGAGAGAGAGAGAGAGAGAGAGAGAGAGAGAGAGGAGACAAGATGGCCACAATTGTGGGGACACCCTTTTGCCCCGCGTCAACCAGACGGCCAGTAAAATGGAGCAGATTTCATCCGTGACGTAACCTCAACAGGCGAAGGAAAACCTGGTAAATAAATACATCTCCACAGAGACCGTTCGTTCCCCAGCCGGGGGTGGGGCTGGTTCCCACGACCTTGTTACATCCATATATCAACCTCAATGTCAACACTGGCGTCCGTCGTAAAGGACTTCGTTATATGACATCCGACGTCAACCGGTACCATCAATTTTCGCTTTTGTTTACGAATGCAAAACGTATCATCATATCAAAGATTGTGTATCATAACGTGTGCACATTCACTCTATTCCTGTGCTTAAACGTAAGAACATCTATTTGACTCTGGTCTTCCAAGCGCCTCCCCTCCCCTCCCCACGCATGGTCTTCTTCCTCCCTATCCACCATACACCACGGGTAAACTAGAGTGCATTAAGGGAATGCAGGAAAGTGTAATCACATACCCATCTCAGGGAGAGAAAGTGTGAAGAAAAGCTGCTAGAACTATGGACACGAATAACTAATATAAACACATGTAGTCAACAGGACACTGCAGAGATCAATAACGAAATTATATAAAAGATTTCCAGGTTAGTTAGGAGGACTGAAGTACTACATAATATGAATTCAGACGGAGGTGATCCTACACAGCAAATCTTTCGACCCTGTAACACAGTGTAAGCTCTATCAAGGAGAGGTGGATTACGTGAGTTGAGTCTACATTTTCTGTCTACCATAAGACCATAAAAGACGAGTGGTACAGGACTTGGAATTCTAGACTGATCTCACAGAGTGTAATTCTTAAATGGAGAGACGTTTACCTGACGCGTATAAGGTAGAGGATATATGACAGTAATCGCATTTTCAAACTGGACAATACAACAGGTGGAGTCCCCCAAGGCCCAGTGTTGGGACCACTGTTATTCTGCATCTCTCCAGACGACTTCGCAGAAGTTGAATCACATCAAGATACTTTTGCCGGTGATGACAATTAAGTGACTAAGAAGCATTAGGGGTTTGTAATAGCAAGTTGCATCCAGGCTTTGATAAAGAGGGAGTTCCTTTGAATCGGTAACCAGTTTCCCGTTTCGGTAACCGGGAGATGCTGAGTCCAACGGGAGATCTCGCTGGCAAGCGTTCAGATTAAGTTTTAGATTGCTTTAAAACGGGTTTTTAGGATTGCTTTAGGTTTTAGGTTTTGGATGAGTGTGTAGGTTTCAGGTCAGGTTGGAGATAAAAACAAGAATGGAGACGAACTCCTCCCGCCGATCGACTGAAGGAAGAAGTGTCGGAAAAACTCGTGAGATCTGCCGTGAACTCAGCTCTCACGGTTGCCGACCCTGCACGGACCGAGAAACGGATGCCGGTGCCGGAGGCATTCCCTTGTCCGTTTCTCAGAAAAAAAATAATAAAATTTAATCCCAGCAAGGATAATGGGTCAGAGAGGAAATATAATTTCAGAGATGGAGGAAACGAGTTATGAGAATCAACTCCTGAGAGGGACATTTGAGTCATATTTTCTACGTAAACCATAATGAGAAGACTCCATCAGAGTTATGAGTTATGACTGAGTCAAATAATATCTTCGTTTTGCTAAATGTACACTTATGAAATGTTTTACAGGAGCAAACCTAATCTAACCTAACCTGTGCTAAAATACGCCCAAACAGCTTGGTCTCTCCAACCTTCGGGAACATGTAGATGGAAGAGGACCCACAACGGAACGCCTGGAGACTGGTGCCAGAATATAAAATGATGAATTACGAGGGAGACGATGGAAGTCCTGCAAATACACTCACTGGAAGAGAGTAAGATGAGAGGACATATGATTCCTTTGAGGCCATGAGAATGGTAACAGAGATCAGTTATTTGAAGACCACAGGGACTGCAAAGACCACAGGACAACAGAGAACCCCCCTGGGGAAGGGAACTGTCGGGAGGGATGTGTCAGAAATCTCTCCTGGGAAGGGGGTGGCAGACAAACTACAACACGCTAAGTAAAGAGGAGAAATCGACTAGCGTGTGTCATAGAAAAGTAAAGCTAAAAAGCTGGGGCCCATAAAGCTTTTCCTCCACTTATACACATCCAATTAACCAAAAGGAATCGATCATACAAACGCAGATTCACCCAAAACTTATATACAAACAAACTTACTCAAATACATTCATATAAATATACGTATACATATATATACAATCATGTTTACAAACGAGGAAGTGACCTTTTGTTTATACCTGTAGGTGAGAGTTCAACTGAGGGAATGGTATTCACGCCCGCTGGACTGAGGAGAGTGAGGCCCCACCCCAACGCCCGTGTGTGTGGAGTTGTCGGCAGCGAAGGTGAGGCTTCGACCACCATCGCCTGGATTCGTGTGAAGAATCCGGAACTTGTACCTCACACACACACACACACACACAGCCCAAGGTAGACGAAAGCGGGAGGCATGGGGCAGTCAGTCGGTGGCTCGAGCTGTTCTTCCTCCGCATTCTGGGACGTCCCCGAGTGACGTCCCCGAGTTCGACTCCCGGCCCAGAGGAATGATGGGCGTTTGGTTCGCATCAGCTGCTAGGGCCGGTCGGGGGTGAAGTCTCGTTATGTGACAAAGATTTTGTGGTTTTTGACACTCGACTCTGAGGAGGAAGGCCCAAGGGTGGTCTCCATAACCACTGAAATTGGCGAATAAAATTTGGTCGCCCACTGACTACACTAGACCAGCTACCCACTGACTATACTAGACCAGCTACTCACTAACTACACTAGACTTAACTACCCCACGAACTACACCAGAGCAACTAGCCACTAACCACACCAGACCAAAGGTCCTTGAACTTTTCACGGTCTTTAAAGGCCCAATAATTATCTAGAAATATAAAAAAAAAGAGAAAGTTCAAGGGTTGATACCGTGTCTGGCAACATTTCAGACACGTCAAAGGAAAAGCGCGTTCTTCACCAAGCTGAGTAACACACCCACCCAGCCATCCACACACACACACACACCCATATAACCCCCCTCTCCCACACACACACACAAAGATGCATTCAGAAGATCATGCAAAACGAACCTCTTCGACTTCTAAGGGAAGATAAGCAGCATATTTAGAGAACAGAGACTAGTAGGTCGAGTGTCTATTCTTAAGACTGCCAAGAGGCCTTTGACAGCATCCTTCGCGTATACTGATAAAGAGATTTCCAGGCGGGTGTCAAAGAGGAATTAAAAATCCTTAACTGGACTGTCGACAGCTGCCTTAGTTGAGAGAGAGGTGAAAGCAACATCTTCATGGAGTCCGTTCCAACTGGTCGAGGATAACAAGTGAGGTCCCTCTCTGGACCCACTGTTAGGACCAATGTTGTTCATGATTCCCTTCTATTATGTTAGCTGAGATGGCACGGGCGACTGGGGGCCTTAGTCAAGGCCATCCCGTCAACGCTGGATCGGCGGTTATTATTACGATGAAGGCCTTAATAAACCCTAGCAGCCGACATACCTGAAGCTCAAAATAACCAGCCAACCTTGAAAGGTTATTTGGAATATGCTGGGAAAAAGGGCATCAGAGCCACGAGAGTAGATGAGGGGACGTATGGTCTTATTTCCAGGACAAGGCGATGGGGAAAGTGTGCTTAGCCGGTGCCGCAAACACGCACAAGCATACGAAACACTGGGAAAAGTAGGAAGAGAGATGGAGTCTTATTTGCAAATGAAAACTTCCCCGATAGAGAAGCAGGATGGGCTCAGGGAGAAGAGAAGGTCATTCATTACGAATCTGGACTTCGACAAAAAAGAGACGGATGGGTGAACTATGTGTTCTTGCGCAGCCACGGGGCGCTTGGCAATGTCCTCCACAGGAGAGCTGAACGAAAAACGAGAGAAAAAAAAAAATCCTCGTAAGTAGCATGTTCAAGTCATCTGGTTATAGATCTGAATGTTACTCAGACCTTTACATCACCGTGAACTATAATACTTAATTCATAATTTTTAGCTGTGTGAAGATAATTATACTCCACCATATCCATAATTTTGCCTCGCATGCGCGAAGGAAATGAGCAACTCGACTCTTATCAAATGGCGTTTCCCTTCCATCTAAATTACTTTTCCTCTTTTTCTATTATTTTCGGTTCCAGGCACCTGTTTTCTGTCCAGCATCTAAGTCAAAAGAAGCTGATTAATAAGAGTAATCTAGTCTAATTCAAAATCACCTACACCTGACTAATAACCTTTATGTGGGATCAAAAGATTCAAAATTGCATAAAATTTGCCGATTATTTAAAATGGTTAATATCCGTTTCCCAGTATTTCACAGGCGACCTTAAACTCCTTCAACTTCAGCCCACGGTCTGGCCTCACACAGCAGCAGCACCACCACGAACAGCACCAGATCCTCACAACAAAAACAATCCTCGTGTCTGGCCCGTGCCATTTTTGGTCACCAGGTGGGAGGGGCGGCAGCGAGCCGGCCGCCCCTCCTCCCCTGCAGCTGGTTCTCTTGATACACTGTGCCGCTCCAGCGTCACGATCTTGGATTTCTTTTTTTCTTTTTAAGCCGGACTCCTCCGGTCAGGGACGAGGGTCCTCTTCGAAGCGAGGCATCAAATAAAAAAAAAAAAAAGAGATAGTGAAGAGAGAAGAGGAAAAATTAATCTTAAGAGTTTGAGAGGAAATGGATAAAGATTTCTAAAACTTGGAGGTGTAAGGAAAGAAACTGACACATCGACAGTCTAGTCTCGAGCTGCCAAGGCCCACACAGTAATCAGCAGCGCTGTAGTTACATGGTCCTCAAACTTTAGGTGGTTCACTAAAACGCAGGTGGTCATTCAGAACACAGATGGTCTGGTGTACCTGGTCCCCTCTTAACACATCAAGTTCTTCACAGACCAGGTGGTCCTCTACAATATAGCATGGCCCTTGAAACATATTTGTTTGTAACACAGCTGATGCATCGCAACACAAACGGTTCACCACTTTAAAGCTGGTTTCTCACAACACAGATGCCCCCCCCCCCTCACAACACAGTCGGTCCACCACAACACACTGGTCCTTAACCACGTAAGCGGTCGCTAGCAACACAGCTGGTCCCTCGCTATACAGATGGGTCCCTGATAATCCATCTGTTGAGTCAGTGATGTGGCTAGAAACAGGTGGACCCTGGCAACACAGCCTTGGATGTCAGCAGCTGATGACTGGAACTTCATAAACAGTCGCTTTGATTACGTTCCGTGTGTTTAAGTCACGTCTCACATCTAAACACATTTACTATAGCATATTTTTCACACTAAGGAACGAGTAGAAATTTATATAAATTCACATATCAATTCATATGTTTCGTGTATAATTTACAGTGCTTTATGAAGGCTGATTCCCAGTGGACAGCCTTGATTGTACCGCTAAAACCCTTCTTTTTACTGGCATATGTCCAGTGGTGGAATTCGGCTTCCAGTTAGCTCGATTTGTAATCCCTAAGCAAGAAAAATTAATACGAGGCGTTGCTCATAAAATGCCAACACGAGACCCGCTCTGCGGTGATATTTAAAGGTCACGTACTTACTTACCATGGAGTGCAGGCCATAAACAGCAGGGTAGGCATATAATCTACAACTACAACATTCTGGGCGTTGGTCACACAGTCAACTTTTAACAGCTTGATGGTTTTGATGGATATTAACAATACTCAACTTGGCGGTTGATGGGAATTCACGCGTTTTCTCCTACCGGGAGAGACGCGCGCGGACGTTGCTAGATTCGTCCGACACTCAATTTACGGTAGGGGTTCACTTTTTTAACATTCATGATTTACAGTTCGTAATGGGACACATAAGAACCTGCTGGAGCAGGTGTCTGGTAGGGCACAGGCAGGCTACTGAAACACCAGAGGTCAAGCTTGTTGCCGACACCAGGTAATGTCGCAAATCGGTAACTTAATAAACGAAGAAAACGAAATCGGACGTCCATTTGCTTGACCAAGATGCACCTTACTATTTACGGTGATATGCACAACAGAGTCCCATGATCCCTCTTCTTGCATCTCAAACGTGAGGTTTTCCCACAGCATAATCTTTATCAATTTGTTGTTGGAATCTAAAGCATAAACTCAGAAATATATGATCAATTATCTCTTTATAATTAATGGGAAGTGATATTAAGATATTGAAGGGTACGAGGTATATATATATATATATATATATATATATATATATATATATATATATATATATATTATCCCTGGGGATAGG
>JAYMFT010252333.1:0-10890 GCA_038088735.1 Panulirus argus
ACAGCGATCAAGTATAATAAAATAATAATAAAATAATTTATATATGTGTGTGTATAATTATCCCTAGGAATAGGGAAGAAGGAATGCTTCCCATGTATTTCCTGCGTGTAGTAGGTGACTTAAACGGGTGGGAGTGGGTGACTGGAAATCCTCCCCTTTAGTTTTTACTTTTCCAAAAGATGGAACAGAGAAGTGGACCAAGTGGGGATTTTCCCTTTAAGGCTCTGTCCTCTGTTCTTGACACTACCTCACTAACGTGGGAAATGGCAAATATATATTTTATCTAAAATATTGCTAAAGTTGTGCATACTTTTGATGTTATTTATGATAACTTTTCCTCTTCCTACAATTCATCGTTGTGTTACAAGATATGCAACAATCAACTCAATGATTTTGGACATACAAGGGGAGAAATGCCTAGATCATACATATGATTCAATGATTAAAGAATTACAAGCCACCAGTTGGGAGAATAACACAAATATTGGAGGTAAGCTTTATATTTAGTTTATTATCAGTTGTTTACCCCTTGTTTTGAAATCTTATTGAAGGTGAACCAAAATTTGAGAAATTGTGAGTGGTGTTTTGATTTTTAAAATTTCTTTAGTCTTTCACTATTTACAATGCAGCAAGAAACCAGTTTAAGTTTGTAGTGCAAAAAATTATATTAATAATAGATTTTGGCTGTTAGAATCTTCACTTTACGTAGGAGCATTAAGTAACAGTCAGTGGGAGTGTTAGGTAGGAGCCTCTGCAAACATTGTGCAAAGCATGCCTTCTGCCAGTGGCCTGTTAAGGGTGAGGCACTCTGGTTTACTGGTTATGGAGACTCTATTACTGTGGCCACCCCCTTGAGGGAGTTCCATTTGGGAACAGGCATGAGAGATATAAATAGATATATAGAATCTTCACTTTAAGATGAACATTGACCTGAACAAAGAAAAACCTCTACAAGTGGGCATTGAACTGTCAGTTGAACCCTCATTGAGATGCGAATCACATTTTCCTTTTTTCCTTAATCAGCACACCATGATCATACTCTCATCTGTGATCATTCCCTAAAGTTAAGTGTAAATTGAAATAGTTTTCATTGACACTGTAATGGGAATTATGTGTAATTATATACAGTAGAATAACTCTTCCAACCCATCAATATCTTTAGCACATTCTTATATCTCTCTAAGGAGTCTGTACACAATTTTCATTTTTATTTTGAGAGGAAAAGGGTAAGGGATACTTAATGGCTTTTGTGATGAGAATTTAGCATTAGATGAAAGTACAGTGCATAAAATGGTAAGATGCTAAGCATTCAGGGATATTGCTGGTTTAAAACTAGAGTGCAGGAAGCTGTTTGAGATTGCAATTTTGTTATGGACAGATAACAAAAACTTCAGTCTTCTGTTTTTTTTATACTTCCTGTATTCACATTTGGTCTCCCTGTGGTATCATATGTATAAGCTGATTATTTTATTGAATTTAATTATGAGTAGTCTCCTTTTATATGTACTTTTAATTGTCATGATTGTCTTTCTTCATTCAATTTTGTTTCACAGTAGACCTGACCCCATTATGGACTTTTGGCTGTGAATGTGGGCCTTTAGCTTAAAAGTAGAAACAGTGCTAACTCTATTTTGTATGAGCTACTTTTTAAGTTGTACCTGGATGACAGTATTCATTATGACTTTTAAGTTCATTTTTAAGGTTGATAAAATCAAGGAAAGGTCAAATTGACATTGGATGTGGTATTAACTGTTTTTATTATGTTTCAGTGGAACTAATTAAATACTTAGATTGTCATATTATATGCAGGAACTTGTGTGTGCAGAATAACAGTCATTAACTCAAACAGTCTGAAGGTAGCTTTGGTCTATGATTTTTACTATGTGTGAATTATTGCAATTATGGTGTAATGCTTCATGAGAACACACTTGAGTGGTTTGAGAATTTGTGTTTCTCCATGGATGCAGCATGAAGTCTAGACTGGAAGTAGACAAGATAATGTTTTCATGTGATTACTATTTGTGTTTTGGGAAGTTTTACACTTGTGTTGGCCTGTCTTATAACTTTGTATATATGTACTGTCCATATTCCTATGTATGTATGCACACACACACACAACCTAGCTTATGCCAGGAACTCATTTTATAGCCCTATTCTGAGGGGAGGATGAACAGCTGGGTAGACTGTGGACCAGCTACTGCAACCATGATTCAGACCTATGTGGGTTTGATCTTAGGCAGCCCATGCATGTATGACATTCAACAATACTAACTGCTTCACCACCTGTATTGAATGAATATTGAGGACAATATGAAGGAACTTGTAGAATACTTAAGGATTTAGATAAATTTGAAACATCTTCCCTCTCTCTTTAGCAACTTATAATGCATGAGGAAGTTGTGGATTATTTCCAAAACAGCATATCATCTCCAAAATTTGTAAATACTTTTTCTTGTCTCAACTTTAACCCTTTCATTAACTTCTTTACATTTCAATTAAGGCCAGGCCAGGATGTGGATTTTTGTACAGCAGTAACTGTTGTTAGAAACTCCCATTTCATGATGTCCTATGAAAGAATGATTCCAAGATACTGCCTGTGTAAACCTAGTGTCAGCGAAAGAGAAGCCTGTTAGGGTTGACAAAGATAAGGCAGTGGCACCTTCTTACTGCAGTTGCTGAGGGGAAGAAGCTTAGATTTGGAGTGCAATTCTAATAGTAAAGTAGACCTAGAAATCGCATCCTCATTTTTGCAGAAAAATGATTTTTTTCCTGTATGAAAATTAGATTCAGTTGTCTCATAATTGTTCCCCATGACTAAATGGAGGCCTGTTGTGAGGGTGGTAGGGACATAGGTGGAGGCATTCCATGCTGGCCTCCCTCATCCTTGCTCCTGCTAAAATATCTCTCTGCATCCCATTTTTATATGTTTCACCTCTGCTTCACTTTCTTCACCAGCTTATTGTATAATGATAAGTGTTCTTCCTTTTCACATAGGTTATCTAACAGTCTGAATATTTTTTGCGAGGTCACTGTATGGGTATTATTACTGTTTCAGAAATCCAGCTAGGTTTGTTAGGTCAAGTTAGGTTTGGTTTGGATGAAATTGTTTTTCTGATAGTTTTTATGCTTTTGACTGATTCTGACCTTTATTTCTATTGCAAATCGCTACTTTTTGATATTTCCCCCCACCCAAAACCCCGGTTCTCAAGTTGACATCCGAAACTTAATCGTCACCCATGGTATGCTTGACCTGAGAGGTTGAAGGACATTCTCAGCCACCAGCACTCATAAACATGCCACCTATCTTTCTAAGATTTCTGTTATTTACCAGCCTCGCTATTACAAACCCCTTTTGTATATTATCTAGATTAAAAACATATCTGAAATCTTTAAGGAAAAGCGAGAGATTAATGTAGCACTCTCCACCATGTGCAAGTGACGCTAATAAGGCAGCACAACCAGACAGGAGAGAGCACCAACACAAGATTTCATGGCAAAAATGCACTATTAGAACTGGTGTTTCAATCCTTCTCGTGGTGTTTCACATCCTTCTTGTACAGCATAAAAGACCCACAAATATATACAATAGAAATATTAGGTAATCTGTTTATCTGTACACAAAAGTAAACATGGTATTAGAAGTCATTTGAAGTGTATATGTGTTTGGATTGGGTTTGTGAGTTTCTCCTTGAAAGTGTATTGGTCAATGTTTACTGTGGTGCACCACTGTTGTAATCTTGGCTTAAAGGATTAATATTTATTGATATATATATTACATTTTTATTTACAGTCATATAATTATCAATTTTTAAAAGCATACAATAGCATATTTTTGTATTTTTGAAAATGAAAGAAAAATGTTTATTTTTCATGTATTGAGATTTTGTAGAGGATAATGAAAATACATTGATACTTTGGACAACATGGCAACTGGCCTTTCTCTGAACCCTCTCCAGTATTTTTGAAGATTTGCCACAAATGTTGAAGCAAAACAACATTTTGATGCCCTGACCTGAGAGAATGGAAGATGTTAAGGACTTCTTTTGAGTATTTAGTGGCTAACAGACAGTAAGATGGAGAAATTACAGAAGAAAAGAGCCGTTGCTAAGGGTTGGGTTACAAGACAGTCTAACCAACTTGAGAACTTATTCGAGAAGCCAGATATCAGTGTAACTGAGCTGAAAAGTACTGTTGAAAACTTTGTTTACCGCCAGTCTACTTTAGATGAAGTGCAGTCAGAATTAGAAAAAGAGTTAGGGAGTGAAAACCTTGATGAAGACTTAGATAAGGGTGATGAGTTCAGAATTAAATCTCTTGTACACTGGCTCAATGCTTCTGAAAGACTCCCAAGAACTTCTGAGAAGCAGTGAAGATGATGGTGCTGTTAGTGTGAATGGTGCTAATGGTTCTTCAGATGCACAAGTAAGGTGCGTTAGTTAGAACTTCCAAAATTTAAAGAAGATACAGAATGGCAGTCTTTTTGGGACCAATTTAGCTCTCATATTGATGATATAGGCATTCCTGTGATAAGCAAATTTAGCTGTTTAGCTTCATTGTTGGAAGGAGAAGCTGAATTGGTCATCTCAGGTGTTTCTCACACAAGTGCCATTTATAAAACTGCATGTGATCTACTGAAGGAGAGATTTAGAAGACCTGAGAGAATGATATTTGCTCATGTTCAAGCTCTTTTAAATGGCAAGGTTCCTGTGAAAGCAAAAGGTCCTAAATATGTGTCCCAACTCTGGAATCTATGTGACGAGCTATTGACACACATTAGAAGTTTAGAAGCATTATGTGTCCGGTAAGCAGTGTGAAGTCTTCTTAACGCCAATCATCCTATCCCTGTCTTCCAAATGAAATACGACTGGAGTGGGCTTGGCAAGGTGTGGGTCGTGAAAGTGACTTGGAATGGCTGCTTAATTTTTTACAAGAAGAAGTAGAGAGCATTGAGCATTACTTCACGGAAATTGGAAAGTATAAGTGCACCTGAAGAAAGAAGGAATTGGCACCCGAAGGGCTCAAGGGAGAAAGTTTCTTCGTCAGCTCTTCTCACATCATCTGAAGTTGAATGGCCAACTTGTGGTTTTTGTAGTAAGAGACATAAATCAGAAAAGTACTTTGAAATATTGAAATTGAGTGGAAAGAAGCATATTGATAGAATTAAGTGTGCTAGATTGTGCTTTAAATGCTTAAGTAAAGGACATATTGCTGAGGGGCATTTTTCTAAGTGTGCAAAATGTAATGGTGAACATAGCATACTAATGTGTGGCATCAAATTGGACTCAAATATGGGTAATGATCACATGAAGGTTGCAAGTGAACAAAGGTTTGAAACTGTAAGTGATATTAATACTAAGGATTCGTCAGTTCTTCATGCTGGAGTCGCTCTTTATAATATTGCTTCCAATAATGAAACATGCTAATTTACACACAGCAAGGGTTAAGGTTGTTGGAGCCAGCAGTGTCCCCCATGAAATTAAACTTATGTTTGACAGTGGGTCTGACAGAACATATGTAAGTAGTAATCTTGCTAAGAAATGTAAACCTAAGTGGATTTTTATTCAGCCCATTTCATATTCAGCATTTGGAGGTAATGATTCAGATAAGAGTAGACAAAGTAACATTTATGATTTTAAAGCAATTGATTGTAATAATGCTTTACATTCATTGACAGCTGTTGAAATTCCTAAGATCTGTCAACCTGTAAATAGACCAACTGTAGGTAATAGTTAGTAGGCAGCCAGCTACTGGGGAGGTATATTACCAGTACTGTCCGCCTGAGTATCAGGAGAGTTAGTGACATCTGCTTAGTGAGCCAGCACTTTAGTGGTTGTCAAGTTGCACTCCTCTGACCCAGGTAGCTGTCTTTTCTTTCTGCCTCACTAACATGTGGACTATTGGTATTCTGCCCACAAACAAACAATTTCTCCTTGTCATATGTAACACTTGACAACACTTAATTCAGGCAGCTCATTCTTCATAACTTTAGGTTTTCCTTTGGTGAGCACTATTCGTAAGCCCTGCCTTTTGGTAAAATGGTAGGAGCAGTAGATAGCAGTTGGTAGGAACATTTCCGCAGGATTATTTGGTAGAAACATTGGGTTGAAGGAGTAGGTAGAAGTATTAAACAGAAGGCATTAGGAACATTAGATGGGAGCCTCTGCAAACACTGCGCTAAATTTGCCCTCTGCCAGTGGCCTGTTAAGGATGGGGTACTAAAGACTAAGAAGTGGCACTGGAGTTCTTTAGTTATGGAGACTTGTTGCTGTGGCCAACTCTATAAGAGAGTTCCAATTAGAACAAGCATCAAAGATATAGATTAGATAGAGAGATAGACTGTTTCAAATAAGCTACCGAATGTATTTTCCCATGTACAACTTGCTGATGATTATCAAAATAATTTCCATATAAACATAGATATATTAGTAGGTCTGGATACGTACTGGCAGTTCATTATACCCTGTGATACTATTTAAGTTGATGGAATAGTAGCCCGGAAGTTTTTGGCTGGGTTCTGTCTGGAGCTTGGCATACTGTCCCCCTTTCTCCTTTTACTTCATCTCAAATATTGTGTATTTCAAAGGTGTCAGATTATGATTTAAGCAAGTTTTAGGACCTAGAGTGTGTAGGTATTAATTCAAAGGGATCTGATTGTCATTTTGAGTCAAACTCTGCTTTGCAGGAGTTTTCTAAGAGTGTTCAGTTTGTTGATGGTAGATATAAAGTAGCCTAACCTTGGAAGAGTGAAGCAGCAAAAGGTGATCTCATAGATAATGAAAATCTTGCTTTAAAGAGACTAGATAAATTGCAAAGTTAGATAAAGAAGTTGAGCTTAAAACAGAGTATTACAAGGTTTTTGATAATTATGAAAAAGAGGGTATTATTGAGGAAATTCCAGGAAATGAGATTATCTGTCCATACTCTACTTTTCGTAAGCTTCACCGTCCTGTTGTAAGATAAGGTAGTATGAGTACCATGGTTAAGCCTGTCTTTGATGCATCAGCTAGTAGTTACAATGGAATATCATGGAATGATTGTCTTTTAACTGGCTCTTCACTCAACCCTGACTTGGTGGAAATATTGGTTCACTGCAGGAGATGGCCCATAACCTTAACTGCTGACATTGCCAAGGCATTTTTACAAATTAGTATGACACGAGAAGATAGAGATGTCCATTGTTTTCTGTTGAAGTGTAGAATTGAGGTAAAGTTTATGAGATTTCTGTGTGTTCCCTTTGGTAACACTGCCAGCCCATTTTTATTAAATGCTACTATTTGATATCATCTTGAAATGTATCCACTGACTGAGGTAATACAAGAGTTCAAGGAAGATATGTATGTATGTATGTAGATAACTGGTTAAGTGGTGCAGACAGTGTTGATGAAGCTTATACAAAGTTTAGTAAAGCTTGTAAGATTTTGTCTCATGCAGGTATGCCTCTTACAAAATGTGTCTCTAATAGCTGACTGATAACTTCTAGATTTAATGATAAGAGTTGACCATGTATGTGAAGATGAAGCTACTAATGTGCTAGAATTGCAGTGGTATAACTCCTCTGATACTTTTCCTTTGATGAACTACTACTACGATCCCAAGATGAGTTAGTATTTACCAAAAAATCTATTTTTAGCCTAATTACTAAGATCTTTGATTCTTTAGGTCTTGTAAGCCCCTTTGTAATGTTTGGTAAAATACTCTTCCAAGGCATTTGGAGATTAGGTCTTCTGTGGGATGATTTATTGCCACAAGAATTGCAAAGTAAATTCCAGAAGTGGATCAAGAGTGCTAAATTTCTAAAGTCATAGAGTATTGATAGATGCTATTTTTCAGATTTTTCTTGGAATAGTCTTTGTAAGATTGAACTGCATGCCTTTGGAGATGCTTCTGAAAGGGGATATGGGGCTTGTATATATATTCATACCCTGTTACAGAATGGTTCTTATAAGGTATCACTAGTGGCTTCCAGATCTAGAGCAGCACCTATCAAGACTGTAACTCTACCCAGGTTGGAATTGATAGGGGATCTGTTATGTTCAAGGTTAATAAATTTTGTGAGAAATGCTTTACATTTAAGTAAGGATACTTCCTTATTTTGTTGGATGGACTCAAAAATTGCTCTTATTTGGATACAAGATGACCCTTTCAAAGGGAAAATGTTTGTTGCAAATAAGGTTACCGAAATTCAAAGTGTAACTCCACATAGTTGCTGGCATCATTGTTCTGGAATTGACAACCCAGCTGATTTGATTTCAAGAGGAATATTAGCTGATCAGCTTTTGTCTAACAGTTTGTGGTTGAATGGTCCCTCTTGGCTGTCAGTACCCTTGTCCATTAGTCAGGAAGGAAGAACTTTATTTTCTACTAGGGAAGAAACTAAGTGTAAGGATGACATAGTTTGTGTTGCTATCAATCCTACAACACCTTTGTTTGAGTTTAACAGATGGAGTCACTATGTAAGGCTCATCATATTGTTGCTTAGATTTTAAGATTTATAAACAGTTGTAAACCACATGTAAACAAGTATTCAGGCTCACTCACTGCTAATGTATTAGATAATGCCAAAACAAAAATGATCTATTATATACAGAGACAGGTATATCCACTGGAAATTAATGCTTAGATAAGTAACAAGTCTCTTTTTAAAGGGTCAAATTTAAGTAAATTGGATCCTTTTTTGGATAATCAAGATGTGTCTAGCTATCACTTCAACTCTAATATTAAAGTCAGAATGGTTAACTGAAACCTGTTTTAAAATCAAGGGTATACTGTAGAATGCAGAATTAAATTATGGAAGTAAACACCCAGTAATAATTCCCAAAGGTCACTTTGTAAAGGTACTTGTTGGTTTTCAGTATATATATCTTAAGCATGCAGGTATTTCTTCTGTTGTGTCTACTTTAAGAGGTAGTTTTTGGATAATAGGAATTCGAAGATTAACATAGTCTGTCACCAGGGAATGTGTTAGGTGCCAAAGACATAATTCAAGAGCATATAGTCAACCTGTAGCTCCTCTTCCAGAATTAAGGGTTAAATCTGCACCACCTTTTACTGTGACTGGTCTCGACTTTGATGGTCCTCTATTCTGTGTTGATGATCCTTCTAAAATGTTTTATGTTTTGCTTTTCACCTGTGCAGTAGTCAGAACCATACATTTGGAGTTTACTGACTTGATGTTTATCTCTGACTGTTTGTTTGCCGTTCACTGATTCATCGCCCATAGGGGGATTCCATTTTTGTTTTATTCAGATAATGCTAAGACCTTTGTGGCATCTGTTAATGAATTGCAGAAGGTTTATGGTCATCTATCCCCCCATTGGAAATATATAGTTCTGTGGTCTTTTTGGTGGGGAAGTTGGTGAGAACTCTTGATTAGGCATGAGAAGTCTGCTGTTAGCAAAACTCTAGGGGTTGATTATATATCTAGGAGTGAATTAGAAACTACACTACATGAAACTGAAGCATGTGTAAATTCTAGGCCCTTGACATATGTTGAAGATGAACCTGATGGTACTATTCCACTGTCTCCCTCTCATTTTATCATTGAGAGAAGTACTGGCTTTTAAACTCACCTGAACACCAACCCTTCCTGTATTTCAGCTAAGGATTTAACTGACTGAGAAATCTTAAGAAATCGACCCTTCATGAATTTTGGAAATTATGGAGCAACGATTATATCAGAAATTTACTCCCTGTTGTTAAAGGTTTTACATCAAATTGTAATTTTACGAAAGGTGATTTAGTTTTAGTTGATGAAGATAATCTTGCCAGATTACAGTAGCCCTTGGGTGTGATAGTAGATGTATTTCCTGGCAAAGATGTAATCCTCAGAAGTGTAAATGTTTATACTTCCAAGGGGGTAATTAACAGACTTGTACAATGATTACACTCCCTTGAAATCTCTAGATCTGATTCTGATGTTGTGGCTGAAACAGTCCAAGATTCTGAAGCTATAGCTGAAACAGCCCTTGGTTCTGATGTTGCAACAGAACCAGTCCAAGAATCCAAGTTTATACCTCTCCTTGAGGATTCAGATAAGAATTTTACACATTCTGGTTGATTAAATAAGGCTCTTAACCAATTAGATTTGTGATTCAAATAACTTAAGGAGTCATAGTTTAGTTTTAAGGGTTGTATTTATGTTCCAATGTATTTTCAGGCCTTCAGAAACTCCTTTTTGAGTGACCTGTTCTTATTGTATTGTTCTTTGCCTCTAGTGTTTAATCCCAAACAAACAGAAGTTTGATTTTATTGTAACAGTTTCTAGTTAGATGACTGTATAAGGATTGAATTCTTATTTGTAATGCTGTTTGGGGATTTAACTTTTCCATTTTTATAAGACAAGTTGCATGTTAAAACTCATTGTTATGAAAGTCACAACACTACCTTGCTCATAAATTGTGCTATTCCTTTCTTTTGATAGGAGTTATGTACTACTGTCATAGAGAGTACGTTGGAATTCGTTTGAGGTGTATATATGTTTGGTTTGGGTTTGTGAGTCTCTCCTTGAAAGTATATTGGTCAACATTTTCTATGGTGCACCACAAATGTAATCTTAGCTTTAATAATTGTTATTTACTGCTATATATTACATATTACATTATTATTTACATAATAGAGGAGAAAGAATACTTCCCACGTATTCCCTACGTGTCGTAAAAGGCAACTAAAAGGGGAGGGACCAGGGGGCTGGAAATCCTCCCCTCCTGTTTTTACTTGTTCAAAATAAGGAACAGAAAAGGGGACCAAGTGAGGATTTTCCCTCTAAGGCTCAGTCCTCTGTTCTTAACCCTGGTTCCCAGTGAAGGTCAGTCTGTGTCAGGGATGTGTGATGTCCCCATGGTTGTTTAATTTGTTTATGGATGGGGTGGTTAGGGAGGTAAATGCAAGAGT
>JAYMFT010252344.1:0-10890 GCA_038088735.1 Panulirus argus
ATATATGTATATATATAAGGGGTCAATCATGGGCGCTGGTGTAGACGTAGTGGTTGAGCAGTTGATCTTGCCCGAGTTCTCAGTCAGGTGCGCCTCCCAGTCCCTCAGAAGGTAAGGTTGATCGAGAGGTGGGTTGTTGTTGTTGTGGTTGGCTTTGAGCCGGTCGCCCGCCCGACCGGACCAAGACTCGAACCCCGGGCCCCCGGAGTTGTTGAGCGTTTAGTTAATGACAGCCAAGCCCCGGTGAATGGAGCCAGCCACACGTGAAAGAATGATTGTCATCAATTAACGCCTCCGGTTCGTGTGGGGTGGTCCTCGACCCCCTACCAGCATGAGGGTCTGTTACTCCTGTCTCTGCCCATTTAAACGCCCCACTCACGAGTGGGTCTTTCACTCTTGCCTGGCCATTTAAACGCCCCAGTCAGGCATGGACCTGTTACTCCTGTCTTTGGCCATTGAAATGAGCCCGTCAGGCGTGGGTCTGTTACTTCTCTCTGGCCATTTGAACGCCCCAATCAAGTGTGGGTCTGTTACTCCTTTCTGGCCATTTAAACGCCCCAGTCAAACGTGCAGGTCAGCTTCCAGTGTTCCCGTCCGTCTGCTTGTGTGTGTGTGTGTGTGTACCCCGTGCAGTGAGTGGTTCGTGGTGGGCCACTGGAGGCCCTCGCTGCTGCCCTGGGCACACCCGGCCCAATATGTGACCCGTCCTCCTGTGGGTTCACATGGTGCTATATAGCAGTCGTGGGGGAGCCATGTGTGTGTGTATCAGTTGGTCGACTCGATCCTTCCTTGAACGGTAACTCTCCTCATACTCACTCGTCATTAAACCTTTAGTCCACATTTTCTATCTGTATGTCTAATGGTCAAGTCTCGTGGTCGGGAGCCTGAGGTAGATAGCTATTAATTCTGGTTCCCTTATGACAATGTCTTGAGTCTTGTCCCTCGTCCGTGTCACTCTCTCACCTTTCTTCCTTTCCTCCTCCAGCAGCACCAGCAGGAGGCAGCAGTATCACCCAGAACTAGAATATCTCATGTGTGAATCTGTGTGGGAACTTTGTAGGCCATATTTTCATCATGGGGCCCTCACGGGCTACCTGACCTCCCCTCCTCTACCCACGCCACCAGCTGTTATTGTCCAACTTGGCCAGAATTTGTACATGGGAATTTTTTCTTTTCATGGTCGCGTTTTATTATTTATTTACGTTCAGAAGTTTCTGGAACACGTGTGTGCTGGGATGGCGGGAAGTTCTTCCTGTGGGGCGGGCGCAGAGGGAGACGTCCCTAGGGTGCGACAAGCCGTGTGTGTCGTCTACGCAGAGTGGACAGCCATTCCCAGGTCCTCCGTAGCTCCTGCTCGTCCTCGTCCTCCTGCCGTAACGGTTACCTTTCTCCTGCCTCGTCTCAGACGGATGGTAGGTCGGCCCGACGTCGCCAGATTCACGCGCAAGGGTCCTCCTTGTTGGACCTCTGGCGCGTGGCGGTGAAGGACACGTGACTGGGCGTTTGCTAGGGGTTTGTTTAAGATTTATGTTCCGACGTGGCCCGTCTGTGTCATGTATCATCGCTGTCTCTCTCTCTCTCTCTCTCTCTCTCAGGACGGGTGTATGACGGTGGGGGAGTTACTTGACTTTAAGGGGTGTTGTCAAAGGTCGCACCCCGCTGTAGGGTCGTACAGTCGTGTGGCCAAGAGTCGTACCATCGTGCGTAAGGGCTCTTTATACGCGATACTTGGCCGATTATGGTTTCGAAGCGTGGTACCGAAGCTGTGCTCGGAAACTGCTCGTGTAGACAGAAACGCTGAACCACCTACGCTTCCTGGGCAGCCAAAGTGAGTGGAGCTGAATATTTGCGTGCTCACTTACGTGGGCCCCTGCCACTCCATTCGGGCTCCGTACACAACAGCAGCAAGCAACCGACGCTTTACCGGTGTCTGCAACATCAGTCAGGTATTTTGAGTGGACAAAGGCGCTTACTTTACTACTGATTGAACGTTATAGGGACCGGCCTTTGTCTGTACCAGGTACAAAGTGACATTTATGAAAATCGAAATGAAAAGTGCAAAGCGTATGCGGAACTTCATGATTGTGTAAAAAATGTTAATCCACTGTGCTCACTAGATATATTAAAGATGAAATTAAACGCGCTACTCAGTCAGTACAGGAAAGAATTGAAACTTATTAATGCATCAAAAAAATCAGGAGCTGGTACAGACGAGGTATAAGTGCCAAAACTATGGTGTCTGTTCCACTGACCGGATTTGGCGACCAGGTTCCAGGTAAACACGCTCTCGGCTCAACAGACGTGAGCACAATGCTTCGATACCATACCTCGACGCTGATACGAAGCGTTCGCCAAAACCATACTTGCCCACGTATCGTGTATCAGAGCCCTGAGGATCGCCCCGTCTTGCCCAAGGGTCGTACAGAAAACTTTTCCATCTTGCCAGATTTCTGTATTTACTAGGGCCAGTCACCAAGCAACATGTTGGGGGAGTACCACAGACTGCGTTTGATTGCTGTGTACTGGTTTATGGTCTTCAGACAGGCACCGGAGAACATTTTAAACAGGTCTTCATTCAGTTGATATAGCAGTGTATGGCAAGTCAGGAGTAGATGTTCCATCCCACAGATGGCGTTGGGCTCGCGGCGCACGTCGTCTGAGAATAGAATTGTTCTTATGTCGTGAGACGCCGTACGTGACTCGTACTACCGATGGGGGTCGGTGTTGCGTACCTTAACCTACCGCCAACCTTCCCTGGCCACAAATACGAACAACAAACATTTGAAAAGTCAAAATCGTGATTTGTTAGACCGAAGTTAACGGGGCCGTGACGTGACGTGACGTGACGTAACGGGGCCTTTGTGATGTAGTGGGAATCGGGCCACAGTTGATGGTGCATTAAGGGTTGGTATGAAGGTGTTGTGTGTGTGTGTGTGTGTGTGTTCCGGCTGACCTCTCCCGAGGCCCGTTGTCATGGTACACCATACCATGTTTATGTGTGGCAGGACCGTTGTCTCGGACCATATCTGCTGACCTTACCGATGCCGTACGATGGTTCGGTAGGTCTTAGAACGTGGGACCTTGTCTTACCTTGCGTGTACCTTACGATGGTTACGGAGGTCTTCAACCTCCCCCCCCCCTCATACACACACACACACACACACACACAGCTCTGTGCCTAACCGTTCACTCTCATTTCCCCTCTGATCAGCCGGGCTGTTGGGTCTGTGGTTCCCACCTGGTGGGTGGTGGCAGGTGGTTGTGAGGGGGTAAGGGGGTGATGGTGGGGGAGGGGGAGTGTCTGTGTGTGTTGGAGTGGGAGGAAAGCGAGTGCTGGTGGTGTGAGGAATGAGCGAGAGTGACATATTAGAGGTCACGCCGATAAGAGATAAGCCGGCTGAGGGCCAACGTTGATAGTGGTCTAGGGTGGTGGGTGTGGGTTTCTTGGGGTAGGGTGTGTGGGCGGCCCTCACTCCTAGTTCTAGAGTGTGTGGGTGGCCCTTTTTCTTTAGTGAGTTGGTGACCCTCTGTGCTTTCAGAGTGTGTTGATGGACGTGTGTCCTTGTTGTAGAGTGCGTGGTTGGCCCTCTGGCCTTGGTGAGTGTATGCGTTTACCTCCGTCCATGTAGAGTGTGTTGGTGGCCCTCTTTCCCTGTTGTAGAGTGTGTTGGTGGCCCTCTGTCCCTGTTGTAGAGTGCGTTGATGTCCCTCTGTCGTTATAGTGTGTTGGTGGCCCTCTGTCTTTATAGAGTGTGTTGGTGGCCCTCTGTCTTTATAGAGTGTGTTGGTGGCCCTCTGTCCTTGTTGTAGAGCGTGTTGAAGCTCTTTGTACCCCAACTAAACCTCCCGTCTCTCCAAACCAAAGCCTCTTGGTCCTCCAGGCTGTTCTTACCAGCGTCTCGTAAAACGCCATACATAGGCTGCAGTCATAAATATTGTTCCTGGAATGTGATGATAAGGACGATTATCCCATGTGAGTGCGTTAGGACGCACTTATCATGGCCAGATTGGAGTGCGTGCGTGTCTCGTAATGGCAAGTATTTACAGATTATCTTTTTTTTTTTTTTCGTTTGTTTTGGAAGAGAGAGGAGTCAGGCGGAGTGCCGGGCCGTACCGTCGCACAGCTGGTGTACAGTTCTGACCATGACGGTGTTCCCAATTATATCGGCTGGGAACAATCGATCGATCATCTGTGATTGACTTCCTGTGTGGGGAGGAGAGGGGTCGGGGTGTGGTGGGTTTTGGGGGGGGGAGGGGGTGGTGTCGTTACCTTGTCATGTTCTGCCTGTCACTGTCACCTTTGTCATGTTCACCTGTCACTTTCACTCTCACTGGCCCCTCTCCAGGGAGACACACACTCCCCTCCCATCTGGCTATCCTCAGGGGGAACCATCTGGTTCCTTCAACATGCTGGTGTAACCAACCACTTTGACGCGACGGTACGATCCTTGAGATACGACGGTACGATCCCTGAGATACGACGGTACGGTTCTTGAACGGCGTCGTGATCCTCGAGCGTGGCGGTACGGCACGACGGGATTACCCTTTGAGCACGGCCATACGACCCTTGGGTCAGGTCGAAGGTTACTACTACTACTACTACTACTACTACTACCCTTATCGTAACCCAAGGCTCGTGTACCGTCGTGCAAGGTTTTTTTTTGGGGGGTTGGGGCCGGAAATAACCGGAAGTCAACGTGACAGTGGCTCGACACTTAGGATAAAGGAATTTGTATAATTAACCTCGGGGTCAGCTGGGGGCGAGTTATATATATATTTACCCGACTGGCTTCTCTCTCAGTCATGCATATCTCTTAACCCAGGATTAATTGCTCGGTAAGCAATCTATTTAGGGGTTAATTACCCTTGGAGTCATTATTTCAGGATTCTTGGCTTTGGATATAGAAGTTGTATAGGACTCTGGAGCAAAGGATTACTTGGATATATTGGGATATAGATATATATATTTAGAAGTGTTGCCATCCATGGTTTGTACCCCGAAACTTTTCCTTACCTTTTTTTTTTTTTCCCGTCCACGTCAGTTTTGTTATAGTTAATGGCGGTTGGTTACCGACCTGACGTGGTTGATTATATAAATCATGAATTATCGTCATCGGTCATCTGGCCTGACACGGGAAATTATATGAATTATGAATTATCTTGACGGCAAATCACGCCAGCAATTATGTTAGTAAACAGCTTGAGTCAGCCCCCCCCTCCCCTCTCCTCGCTCTTGAAGGTCGCGTTGCCAGTTGTTGTTTTATTGAGCAAAAAGGGGGTTTTGTGTGTTGCCAACTTGCGTGCGGATAGTTCTTACAGCCCCGTGTGGATAGATGGGACAGTCATCGTGAATAGGTGTTGACACCGTGTGTGTCTAAAGGTCAAGAGGCGATGACATAGTCATTTTTAAGGCTTAAGTAACCCTCTTGAAAGCCGGGGGGAGTTAACATAGATTGGTCGCTTTTGTTTACTGTTGACTCTGGTCACGAAACGAGTAGGAGACGATGGCGTTCGGATGGTGTTATGGCCATAGGGTAGTGTCATGGTGATGGTGACAGGGTAGCATCACGTTGATGGTGGCTGTAGTGATGATGACGGGGTAATATCATAGTGATGACGGTGCTGGTGGTGACAAGAGTAGTGTCACAGTGATGGTGACAGAGTAGTATAGTAATGGCGACAGGGTAGCATCATAGTGATGGTGACAGGGTGACATCATAGTGATGGTGACAGAGTAATATCATAGTGATGGGGACAGGATAGTATAGTGATGATGACTGTAGTGTTGGTGACAGGGTAGCATCATAGTGATGGTGACAGGGTAGTGTCACAGTGATGGTGACAGGGTAATGATGATGGTGACACGTGCTGTGATAGCGGATAAGGAGGCGTTATCTTGTTAGGTCTGTCGAGAGTGGCGTGATAACTGGCTCGCCTCTTGTGACGTTGATGGATATGTTGGATCATGTATGGTCGCTCTATTGTCTCTCTCCCCCTTCCCCCCCCCCCTCTCTCCTCTCTCTCTCTCGCTCTCTCTCTCTCTCTCTCTCCCCCCCAGTGTGTGTGTGTTGTAGGTGGCAGAGCCCAGCAACGATGTGTAATGTTCCATCATGCCGGGAAAATTTTTGACCTTGGAAGACTCGACCACAAGTGAGTTAGAGAGAGAGAGAGAGAGAGTGGGGGAGAGGGGGGGAGGGAGACGTCCCTACCTACAAACAATCGGTACGTATGTATGTACGTGATTTCACTGTGAGGAATGTCATAGAGAGAGAGAGGCTACCTACGAGTACCTACGACGAAATTTGTCTAAAGGCAGTGCTTAGCGGCGCGTAGTGCTGACCGCACACCTTGCTTGATGAAAGATTTCTCGTGGTCGGTTCCTTTGTAGAGAGTTAGTTTACGTGCTGAAAATCCGCTTTCTTCAGTCTCCATCGGGTTTCTGCTCAACCCATATTTGTCCTCTTGACTAATGTTCGGATCTTATGTAATTTTTTCTTCTGTTTTTGGATCGTAATTTACACACCTCTTAATCTCATCCCCCAAAACACATCTGTTTCTCTCGTATGTCAGTCGCCGCCAGATATAGATATTTATTGCTAGCGACAGTTGAAGCTGAGACCGTTCGTGGTAACACGCCCGAGAGAGAGAGAGAGAGAGAGAGAGAGAGCCGGGGGGAGGGGGGATACCTACCTACTTAACGAGAACCTAGGACAAGATTTCTCCAGAGTGGCTGGGCTTACCGCACGCCGCAAATGCCTCCCTCGGTAACTCTTATATACACTGTTCTGTCCCTCTCTAGGGTCACTCCTTAACCACGACGATGTCTTGTCTTCAAGTTTCACCCGGTGCCGGCCCCCACGGCCGGGAGTCGGTCTGCTACACTTGTGGGCGTTTTGTGTACTTGTGTGGCGTTCACGCGGGAGTATCCCCACTCGTTTGTGGTACGACCACTGACACTGCTGCTGCTGCTGCGTAGTCCTTAGAAACTCGGCATAAGCTCTTCTTGTTATCTCTGTGTAAGGTATTTTTGCTCTTAGGAATACACGCCGTGTTTTTCTTGTGTTTCGGTAAGATCGGTTGTTCTTGGGGAAAAATGTCAGAAGTTTCTTGTTGTGTTTCTGTAAGGTGCTTTGCTCATAGAAACGTAGTATCAGGAGTTTCTTTTGTGTTTCTCTGATGTGTTGAGCTGTCTTCATGCTGTGAATGTATTGTTGATCAAGACATGGGTGTCAGGGACGGATTAGGACTTTTTGCATTTATGTATTTCTTTGCCGTACTTCCCAGTGACAAATACTGACACTGTAACATTGTTGTATCATTGCATTTCGTCGTTACAGCATTAGGTTTTGTAATATTCATTAAGATTTACTGCAGCAGGAGTATGTTAATTTCTAGTTGTTTAGCACCGAGTGAAAATAAACCTTATGAGTAATTTTAAGAATTAATAGCAATCATCATTCTTCGTATGCGTTTTAATTGCGATTTACTGACTAGTTTACCGTATGAAGAATTCAGACAAAATAGTCTCTTGTTAGACAATATAATTAATCTGCGCTTTACTGTAGTTTGATACCTTGATAATCAACTGTTTAATTTACTCCACGATGCGTAAACGAAGAACGTACGCAGCATTTAAACCATAAATCAAAACTGGAGGAATAAGTTGAGGAAGAGGATACCCCCCCCCACCCCCCAGCGTGGTGTGTGTGTGTGTGTGTGTGTGTGGTGAGAGCGAAGCATCAACACAGCTGGCCTGGACCACGTGCGTTGCCATGGTGACGGCGTCTCCCCAGTCAGCTGATCGCCACCAGCTGACCGCCTCCCCCAACGGCCCACTAATTATATCCCCTCTTCGCTCACGACGGGGATGGGTGAGCCGTTGGATAGGCGTCGAGGATAGTGGATGATGGTCGTCGTCTTGCTGGGGATAGTTCAGGGTTAGGGAATGTTTTGTGTAAGACGTGATCAGTTACGTGTTTTTTTTTATGGTGATTGTTCAGGTGTTTATTGTGGTGGTGATTGTTCAGGTGTTTATTGTGGTGGTGATTGTTCAGGTGTTTGTTGTGGTGGTGATTGTTCAGGTGTTTGTTGTGGTGGTGATTGTTCAGGTGTTTGTTGTGGTGGTGGCTCACGTGTTTGTTGTGGTGATTGCTCAGGTGTTTGTTATAGTTGATTGTTCATATTTTGTTGTGATTGTTCAGGTGTTTCTTGGTGTGGTGATGTTCATATGTTTATTGTGATTGTTCAGGTGTTTGTTGTGGTGGTGATTGTTCAGGTGTTTCTTGGTGTGGTGATTGTTCAGGTGTTTGTTGTGGTGGTGATTGTTCAGGTGTTTGTTATTGTTGATTGTTCAGGTGTTTGTTGTGAATTTTTCAGGTTTTTCTTGGTGTGGTGATTCTTCATATGTTTGTTATTGTGATTGTTCAGGTGTTTGTTTTGGTGGTGATTGTTCAGGTGTTTCTTGGTATGGTGATTGTTCAGGTGTTTGTTATGGTGTTCACGTGTTTGTTGTTGTGGTAATTGTTCAGTTGTTGGTTGTTGTGGTGATTGTTCAGTTGTTTGTTCTTGTGGTGATTGTTCAGGTGTTTGTTGTTATTGTGATTGAACAAGTGTTTGTAATCGTAATGATCATTGCAGGTTTTTGTTATCAGGGTGATTGTTCTCTGTCTTTGTTGGGCTAACTCTCGGCATATCTGCCCTGGGCTTTTTTGTTCTTATCACTTCGATCAATACAGAGTGGTAGTAATCACCGCTATATTTATACGTGTAAGATGTTTGAAATTACTTCCCAGTCATCAGGTGTTGTCGAACGATTACCTGGAAATTGTTGCCTCTTGTCGACATTTCTGTCCTCCGATACACTGTCAGTTTTGAATGTGTTTAGATAAGTATTGAGTTGATTAGGTAATTCTTTCTTCATTCTTAATTATCTGCAATCTTGAAAAAAATTTTTACTTGTAAACTTTTGCTTATATTTTTTTGGTAATAATAATATCCGTTGTGTTAACTAATCACACTGTTGAATTCGCTCGTCCAAGTCTGTAGGAGATGTGCTCCATCCATACTTTTTTTTTATAAAGTCTAAGCTACTAAATAAATTCAATTCGGTTCACACACACACACACACACACACACACACGTGATGTGACAGCTAATCCCAGCGTACTTCAACTTTACTGTTAAACGAACTTCCGCCATCTTCACATTACGTCTCCTCCTCCTCCTCCTCCTCCTCCTCCTCCTCCTCCTCCCCCCCCCCTCCCCTCAAGATCATACCGTTATCTTTCGTCACCGTCTTTTCCCCATCGTTGATGATAAGTTATCATCTTGAGTTACATTATCGACGTTATTGAGCACGTCGAAGACTTCCGTGCGTCTGATCACTCCACTCGGGAGTCTGAAGCTGTGTTACGGCGACTGATTTTTTTTAGATCCGTCAGTCTTTGTTCCCCGGAAAGGTCTGCGTCTCGGTGGAGGAATTAGTTTTCTGCCATGAAGGATGATCGGTCGCCGGGAAGTGTACAGCGAATGTACACGTACGTGTCCGAGAGTAGGAATGTGTGTGGATGTGCGTGTGTGTGTGTTTGTGTGTGTGTATGTATGTGTTTGTGTGGGTGCGTCTCTGTGTATGTATGTGTGTGTTTGTGTGGGTGCGTCTTTGTGTATATATATGTGTGTGTGTGTGTGTGTGCCTGTGGTTGGGTGTGTGTGTGTGTTTGTGTGTGTGTGTGTGTGTAGCTCAGGTGTGCGTGTCGTCCTGGTTATGGTGTTGTGGCGTGGCGGCCGTGAGTCGTCACCAGAGGTCGTGCTGGTCCCGTTAGGTCGTCCTCCCCCGAGGGATCACGTCTCAGGGCCTCCTCCCACGCGCCCCACCGGGGAGCTTAAGGTTCCCGCGCCCCACCGGGGAGCTTAAGGTTCCCGCGCCCCACCGGGGAGCTTAGGGTTTTAGATTATGTAATTATTTCTCACAACACAAACACACACATACACACAACACACACAGAGCACGGCCCTCCGTGGTGTATTGGCTGGCGTTTCTGACGGCGAGTCACGCGTGGCGTCGGTTCGAATTTCAGGCGCGGCAGAGTCGGCCCACACCCCGACCCAAGTGTTCATCCTGCCCTCCGGGTTGGTTGGTTGGTTGGTCGATCACTGGGCGCATGGCCTTCGCTAGTGTGGTGTGTATGTGTGTGCGCGCGCATGCATACGTAGGAGTAAATACAATTGTACACACATACGTACAAGGTTGAGAGACTGCCCACAGGCAGGACTTGCCGTGCTTCGCCACAGACTGTGTCCATTCTGTCGAAGGGCGTTGTCGGTTGTGGTGTGACTTCTGGTCCCTGGGCGACTCTCTCCCTTGCCAGGGAGGAGATGCCAGGGAGACGATGCTCCTACTCCTCTCGCTTGTATCCAAAGAGTGCTTCCTGGCGAGATCAGCCTCTGTAGGGGATTCTAATCTAGTGTCTCTGAGACTTGACACTTCTGTGGCTCCAAAATGGCGACGTAGAGAAGGGCAGCGTACTTTGTTTACATTTCCCTGTAGCGTCGCATGCTAGTCTGTGGAGCCGTAGTAGCCTGTAGCATCCCACAGTAGCCCGCAGCAGCCCACAGCGGCCTGTCTCACGCTGTCGAAGTGCCCCCAAGACGAGGAGGTCACCGGTAGCAGGAAGTGGTGGTGGGAAGGGGGAATGGTAGTGGTCGTACAAGTGGTAGGGTCGTTTAGGTCGTTATTTACTTGGGTTAGATGCGGCACGTGTCGCCTGTCAGCTGTGATTGGTATGTAAACAATACTTCTGTCTCCCCACGTTGCCCTGGTACCTGGTTACCCGTCGTTCATTTTGTCCTGGTACCTGGTTACCCGTCGTTCATTTTGTCCTGGTACCTGGT
>JAYMFT010252355.1:0-10889 GCA_038088735.1 Panulirus argus
AAAGATTGGATGTTACAGTAATACCAAGTATGTTCATTGAGTTAAGAGGTGGAATTACAGAACCGTCAAAGGAGATATGAGAGTTGTGAGGAGCTTTCGACAGAGAGATAGGAAGAAATTGGGTCTTGGAGGCATTAAACTTAACATTATAAAATGCATTCTGTATGCAGCATACAGTTTCAAATATTGTGCAGTGCCTGCATGGTACTTGAAAAAAGGCTTCCTATAGTGGTACTGTACCATCATACAAAACTTTTTTAAAAACAGACCTTAGAACACCCTCCCAGACAGCCCTAGGTATGAGAATGTTGTTTCATCTGTTATGGAAAGTTTAATGTTGACTACCCTATCTTTTTTCTATCTGGCATTTACATATTAGATGATAAATGTCATGTTAAACAAAAGGCAGCAAAGTGAATACCATAAGTGCACATTGGGACTTTATAGTCACAATATCTCAATTGTTTTTATATGTGGATTTAATTAAGAAACTGTCCATCTACTTATTTAGACTGTTGTGGCACTGTAATGCTCTGGTTTCCTTTATTTTTGTCACCCATTTGAGCATTCAGATTATATTGTAGAAGAGTAGATTTTTTGACTTTCAAATCCTCCACTTCACTATGATAATTTCACATAATATATAAATTGTTCAATATGCCTTAACCAATGGAGATGGCAAGCATTGAACGTGCTGTATTGAGTCACCTCCTCTAGATTTACCCACAACCATTCCATAAAATCTTATCAGAAAATCCTTTTCTTTGTCAAAATGTTACAATGAAATCAAGTCCAATCCTGATTTTACTAACCCCATACAGTACAGTACAGTACATTGCACTTTCAAATTTTCATGTTTTCAACTTACAATATGTTCTAGTACAATGTCAAAATTTAACCAACGACTATAAGTTCATATATCTACTACTGAATTTACTGTTCCATGAAAGATTATAATTTCAGATATGGATTATATAGTTATGAAATTTTCTGTATTAGGTTTTCAAAAATTTTTACACTAATGGTCAGCATGGCATAATCAAAAATTATTGTAGGTCATAAGTATTTGACATTAATAGATTACTCATCATATAAGCATGAGAAAAAATGTTTGTAGGTCATAGGTACTTGACATTAATAGATTACCCATTATATACTTATGTTAATCTGATCACAACTGCCAACACTAATTTATAATTTTTACATGAGCAGATGTCAACAGAGAAGTATCAGACAGTAAGAAAAGAAAATCTTCTAAACTGCTACTTAGGTACAGAACAAGGATCAATAGATTATTGAAGGGAGTTGATACACTGAAAGAGTCTCAATCAAGATGCCAAAATTGCACTTTACCAGCAAGCATAATTTGAAATACATCTAAATATCGCAAAGATTTCCCACTAGAATTTTTCAAAACACAATTAAAGTTGTCAACAGTCTAAAAGAAGGGTAGTTGCTATTCTAATGACATGAAAAGCTTTTCACTTGGCCTTTATTTTCGTGGCACCAGGGCATATAATTTACATGCTAAAATTTTTGCTCTTTCAAACACATGCACAATATGCTACTGGGTTAATTGTATAAGGTTTTATCCTGGATGGAATCAATCAGTATTTGATTTCTTTTTATAAAAGAAAGCCAAAAACTTAGAAACAAAGGACAAGATATGTGGGGTGGTATTTGATGTCATTTTAATCAAATCTGACATATATTATAACAGAAGTAAAGACAAGTTTGGAGTGGAAGACATGGGAGAGCATGGGACTTCAGAGAAATGTGCTCTATATGCCTTGGTATACATGGTGAAAGGTTTGTGCAGGAAGTACAAGCAAACATTGGGGAATTTCTTTTTTAAGAGGTCCAAAAGACCTCATATTTTACTAAAAATGAAAACAGATTGCTTGAATAAAATCAAACAGATAGGATTTTTACCCAAGTTTGTTGTATGTGACCAGGATGTAACACACCAAGCAGTGCTAAAAAGACTTGGCATATCTAGCTCTTCCCCATTTATCATGAATGGAGATGATATAGTTCATTTCTTTTATGATACCCCTCATCTAATTAAAAGTATTAGAAATGATGCGTTGAAGTATGATACATCATATAATGACAATATGATAAAGTAAAAATATGTAGAACAGTTTTATCAAGCTGATAAGAAACTTTCGATATGTCTTGCTCCTAAATTGTCAGACCATCACATCTACCGCAATACATTTGATAAGATGCGTGTAAGCTTGGCAACGCAGACTTTAAGCAGAAATGTAGCTGCAGACATTGCAACTTACTGCACCCTTAAGGAATTCCTGGAAGAAGCCATCTACACAGCTAAATTTATCAACAACATGGATCAGTTATTTGATGTATGCAACAGTGGTAAAAAACATTACTAAAGAGAAGAAATGTGCAATTAGTGTAGACAGTGATCACTTTACCTTTTTAGATGAGGCAGTGGAATTTATTTTCTTCATGTAAATTTGTAGGATCAAAGGAAAACCCCTCATGTGTCAATGGATGGCTCCTTAATATATCTAGTTTATAACTTTTATGGGCGAGATGTAAAAGAAATCTTTGATTTCCAGTACATTTTATCAAATGGGATCAATCAAGATTGCCTTTAAAACTTTTTCAGTGTCCTTAGAAATGCAGGTGGGAACAATACTTCTCTCACTGCCTCAAGTTAAGGTGTGATAGGAAATCAGATCCTGCATAAGTCTATGAGCAGCAATTGCATAGATGATGCCACTCCATTTTTAAGTATAATGAAGTTTACAGTTACAGTGCCTAAATAAGTTTCAATATCTCTCAAATCGAAAGTACCAAAATTGCAGCAGCTACACATGACATTTTCAGAGTTTTTTCAGGTTTTAATCACTATAAGGAAGATGTTTTGTAAGTAGAAGATAATGATATTTCAGATTTTTGCCAATATAAATCCTTTTGAGGATGTTTCTCTCAAAGATTATAATTAATATTAATTTGAAATTGTCCCATGCACCTGTATTACAAAATGGATTGACATATGTGGCAGACTTCAACATTGAAAATTAAAAGAATATCCTTAAAAGGGTATGTTTGTCAAAAACCTTTGAAATATCATGATTGTGAAAAATGCAAAGAGCAGTTGACGGAAAACAGAGGCAATGATGTTTCATTTTATGACATTTATTTGAAGGAAAAAGACTGGTGACCAAAAGAGTATTTGTTTTATCCAAATAGGAATATTGTGAATATGATTTAAAAAATGAACAGACTTTCATAGGAAATGTTAAAGAGTTAATTTAGTCAAAGATTAATATGATTAAAGTTAAATACTGTAACGTTGTAAGAATCTCACAAATCACAACTTTGTGAAGGTATATCTGAAAAGCTTGATATATATTTCCTAATGCAACTGTAATATCAAGCAAAGTTCCTAAATAAGGAAATAAGAGGAAAAAGAAAAAGAAATGTACCATCTTCACATTTTGTTGCTAAGAAAAGCAAGGAAATGATGAACTTGTCCCATATATAATTTTTTTTCCTCTGCTGTAGGTCTGTTTTGTCCAAAAAGAGGAGTGGCAACAGGTTAATGGGATGTATGCTATATGCATTTGTCTTATTTTAGTTTAGCTACAAAATTTTGCATGCACTCTTACTGTGGAACTGTATATGCCTGTTTCATTTCTTAATTTGTTTTCTAAATATCTGATATGATTTTGTTTTCTCCCTAGCATGTTCAGTAATTGTATATTTGGCTTTCTTAAGTTCATAGTATCTTGTTTGAATCTTTTATCTTGTTCTTGTATTTAATCATTACTTTTCTCTGTTTATTGGAAAATGCTTATTCTATGATTATCTTTACGTTATTTCATATTTCTGTTTCTAGTTATGGTTTTCCACAGTTTGCATGTATATTTTTTTGTCTTGAATTTTCCACTGCTCTTGTATATGAAGTGTCATAATTTCAATAATAAAACTACAATGTACTGACTTGTCTTACTTATACCTTCAATATAAGATGCTAAACTGTATCATGAATATTGTGTCAGTATTAAAATATAGGTATACATTAAAAAAATCTAGAAAAATGTTTCCTATTGATAAGCTTGGAGCATTAATGTTCATGAAAATGGAAATGGATAACAAATAAAAATAACTGCTTTAACCTGATAATAAAAATCTTTGACCTCGATAATGAAAAATCATTCTATTGTATAATCACAGAAGAGTAGATAATGAAGATTAATTCTATAATAATAATAATAATAATAATGATCATAATAATAATGATAATAATAATGTCAATTTGTATTACATATTACAAATTGAAACTCGTTATGGATCCAGAGCCATGTTATAATACACATTCAGTCTCATACACAAAGTAAAAGAAAATGATAAAAGTGCAGTAGCTAAAAGTATACATATACATTAAAAGGCAACAGATTTGGTTCAGCGTCATTATCTTACACACACCAACATCAATACCGTCACAAACAATGAACAATTATCTTTTTGAGTTTACATGATTGTAAAATTTAATACTTCTTGGTACAAATGAATTCTTATATCTGCATGTTTTTTGCAATGGTAAATACAATATTTTGCATGATCTTAAAAACATATAGTTATTATTCAGAGGAAGGTGAGAATCACTCACAATTCTGTCAGTTAAATTTAAAACATATTTTAAATATAATGCATCAAGTGCAGTTACATTAGCACCCAGTTTACTAGCTATTTGTACAATTTCCATAAGTTTATTCTTGTTTTTTACACTCAAGCATCCATAATATGATGCTATACAAAAACAAAGTGTAGAGCATAAAAGAATAGTACTATCAACTTTCAGGTTTTTTTAAAACTCTTAAAAAACGAAATCTTTACATTCATTTTCCATAAACCTTTTTAGTGTTAACATCACCATTTAGACTACCAACAATAATCAAAACCAAGTATTTGTAATTGTGCACAATATCTACTTGCTCTCCTTTGATAATCAGAAGTTCAGTGCACTTTTCTTATCAATAAATAAAATAATAAGTTCATGTTCATATTTTAAGTATGTGACAGTGTTTAAGTTAAACTTTGGAAAATTTTCAAAATATTTATAAAATAATATGATTTTGTCAAACAAAAATATTCATAAATAAAATATATACCTCAATATAATGGCATGACTATCTAGATAACTATTTGGCAACTGTTCGTAAGATATGGATGTATATGGCATCATTCCCCCAAAACTTTTTTGGAAACTAACTAAATGGCACCAAAGAGTCACACTACATTTTTTTTTTTTTTACTTTTGGGTAGATACCCTCAGTCCTATCTTTGCTGTAAAGTCTTTAGTGGTAACCAACCTGCATCACTGTGGTCAATATGGTCAATAACTCAATAGGGTGGAACTCTGGCTCACACTGTGTTCAATGATCATTATATTTTTTTCAAGCTATTTATCATATATATGACATTATGCTGTTGTATCAACCGGCTTTATTATTTTATTCATGGGCATATCCTATTGTATTCATGATGCTACGCTACTGAATTCATAAGACTATGATACTGTATTGATGGGGCTGTGCTTTTAACTTCATGGGGCTTTTCCCCTGCACTCATTACAGCTACACTACTGATTTTATGGGACCATACTATTGTATTCATGCAACTATCCTACTGTATTCATAGGTCAGTACTATCTTATTCATGAAAATCTGCTAGTACTTTTATTCACATTTACTCTCAACTTTCTAGCTACACACACACACCCACTCCCAAACACAGACATCAACTTCTCCAATGTCTCACTTGAATCTGCCACCAGTGGTGTGTCATCAGCAAGCAAGTGACTCACTTTTCAGGCTCCCCCACCCTCACTCCTCTCCCCACAGGCCCTTCCATTTACTAACCCTCACCTCAAAAAATTAACAGCCATGGTGATGTCACACACCCCTGTCACAAATCAACCTTCACCTGGAACCACTCATCCTCTTTTGCAAACACACCTTACTCTCTTCATAAAAACTCCTCACTGCTTCTAACATCTTTCTTCCCAAAATATATATTCAAAACATCTGTAAAGCAACTCTATCAACACTATCATATGCCTTCTCCAGATCCATAGATACCACATGCAAATCCATCTGTTTTTTCAAGTATTTCTCACATAAATTCTTCAAGGCAAACACCTGATCTACACATCCTCTACCACTTCTAAAACCGCACTGCTCCTAACCAATCTGATGCTCTGTACATGCCTTTGCCCTCTAATTAACCACTCTCCCATACAACTTACCAAGTACACTAAACAAACTTATGCCTCTGTAATATGATACCCATCTTTGTCTCCCTTTCTTTTCTACAATGACACTATACATGCATTCTGCCAGTCTTCAGGCACCTCCCAGTGATCCACACATACACTGAAAATCCTAACTAACCAATCAACAACAGAGTCACCCTCTTTCTTACGAAATTCACCAGCAGTGCCATCCATTCCAGCCGCCTTGCCAGATTTCATCTTATATAAGGCTTTTATCACCACTTCTCTCTTCACCAAGCCACTTATTGCGACTTTCACTTTGAATACCTCCCTGACCTTAACGCCTTGCATCTACCAACTCGTTATCAAACACATTCAACAGTCCTTCAAAATACTCACTCCATCACTATTTGTTATCAATTCCCCTTTGCCCCCTTCACCGATGTTCCTATTTACTCTTTTTTTTCACACCAATTATTTATCTCCTTCCAAAACATCTTATTCTCCCTAAGTTTGCTGACATTCACTCCCTCTAGCTCTCATTTGCTCTATCTTTCATTCACCATGGGAGTATGCTACTGTATCCATGGGTTTATGCTACTGTATCCATGGGTTTATGCTACTGTATCCATGAGACTATGCTATTGTATCCATGGGACTATACTATTGTATTCATGGGATATGTTACTGCATCCATGGGACTATGCTACTGTATCCATGGGACTGTGTTACTGTATCCATGGAACTATGCCACTGTATTATGGAACTATGTTACTGTATCCATGAGAGTATGCTACTGTATCCATGGGACTATGCTACAGTATCCACGGGACTATGATACTTTATCCATGGGACTATGATACTGTATCCGTGGGACTATGCTACTGTATCCATGGGACTATGCCACTGTATCCATGGGACTATGCTACTGTGTCCATGGGACTATGCTATTATATCCATGGGACTATGCTACTGTATCCATGGAACTATGCTACTGTATCCATGGGACTATGCTACTGTATCCATGGGATTATGCTATTGTATCCAAGGGACCATGCTACTGTATCCAAGGCCAAGGACTAGGCTACTGTATCTGTGGGACTATGCTATTGTATCCATGAAACTATGCTATTGTTTCCATGGGATTAAGACAATTCCCAGGTATGGGATTAAGACAATTCCCAGGTATGTCAATTTCTTTTTTTTTTTACTTGCATCTATTTCTTTCTTCATTCTGTCTAACACTCATCAGGTGTCGTCAGAGAGAGAGAGAGAGAGTCTCCCCTGTAAACTGACTCTAACACATTCATCCTAAATATGACATTTAAAAAAAAAATGCAACATTTGCTGTTCAAATTGTAATAACTTTTTTCTTTTTTTCGGCAGATCGATGCAAAAGTCCTTTGTAAATGAAGCCAAGCCTGTTTACTGTGCGCTGGACCGTAAATCATCACCGTGTTTGTCTTAAAGCAGACGTCCCAGCGGTGCGGTAATATAAAACCTTTTGGAAATGCGCTGCGTTATTATTTGTCTCGCGGAGTGTGCGTGGGAACAAACTCACTGTGGGTAATGATCGAGTAATGATGATGTTCACATTTGCTCTTTACAAACCCAAGGCTCTCTCTCTCTCTCTCTCTCTCCAAATTACATATTTCCTCACCCTGTGGAAAAAGCAAGACTCCAATAGATAAATAATGTAACGATAATAACATCATTATTATAAATATCATTATCCTATTACATCAAATCTGATCACTCTAAAATGTAGATTCTTCCCCCGTATCTAAGAACCATTTGTCTCCCTCTGTTCGGTGTCAAAACACCAGATTTCAACCCTCTAAAACCATAAACATGTTGGAAACGACCACATCCTCCACTCTGTCTTGGAAACCTCACGTAGTAAACATCACAACATCCTAAAGGCTGGTAGTATTGTACATGTAATGTATTTTGCTGACGACCAATTATTCCACATATAAAGGGATTTTAGTCGCCTGAGTATCGCGTACTGCTCACACATCTGAGGGGGCGGCTCACCCACCACTTCCCTGTTAACAAGAGTACGCTGCTATATTGCTGTTCTTTCTCTCTATTCTACAGGTATCATGTGTTCCCCACCCCTAACGGTTTGGACCCATGGCACACGTTTGGCTGCTGCTTCCCACTGTTTATGTGTGGAGTCCGGCCACTCGAGGCGTGACCGTTATGATGCCTCCTCCTCCTCCTCCTTCCCTGGAACAACTAAGGTGTGCAATTCCTATCCTTCTTTTGTATTTCCCTCTTCATGCAACCTTCCTTCCTTTACCAGTAAAGTGTGATTAATTTCTTGATTTTTTTCCTTCATCTGAGAAGGCTAATAATGATAATAATGATAATGATAAAAATAACATATATGATAATAATGATGAATTGATCATGAGAACATGCTGTGAGGGGTGTTATTTGTCACCAAATGGATCATATTTGATATCATACACAAACCCCCACAACATACTACAACACACAACATATTACAACATAAGAATTACCCGTACAGGATGAGTAAGAGGACTACAGGATGAGTAAAGGAAATGAGCAACTGCCCAATACAGGATGAATAAGTTAACTGCACAAATGAGTAAGTGACTAGTACATGACATGATGAGTAACTATCCAGTACGGGATGAGTACGTGAACAGTGCAGGGTGGGTAAGTGACCAGCACAGGATGAGTAACTGACCAGTACGGGATGAATAACTGCACAGTACAGGATGAGTAAATGATTAGAAATGGTCTAATGAAAACATGGTAAGTATATGACAAGCAACAGATGAGAACAAGGTGAGTAAAGGACCAGCACGGATATCAGCACTGGATGAGTAAATGCCTTGGGTAGTGTTGCCAGAACGCGGGTGCTGGGGGGGGAGGGGGAAGACAGTATAGCCATAACAAGTGTGCTGGGGGGGGGCGGAGGGGGTGGCAGCAGTGTAGCCAGAACACGGGTGCTAGGAAGGGATGTTAAGCAGAAACTAAGCCAAAACCAAATCATTTGCATAAGATAAATACGAGGCTAATCATCTTAATCTTAATTACTAATATTATCCAATGCTTTAATTGTCTCAATATCAAGCTGGCAAAACACACTCTTGTCAACACACACTCTCACAAACGCACTCAGCGTGTCCAGCGGACTGTCCTTTAGGGCTGTTGTTGCTGTCATATAGACAGCATTACGACCCCTCAGGGCAAAAACATGTTGACACGGTTTTCCCCCGTCACGTGACGTCCTGACTCACGTGACTTACCTCCCCCCCCCCATCCCTTCTGTGGTCACCTGCAGGTCGTGACCACGTGACCCCCACACCTTGTGTGGTCACACTGTAACGTGACAGTAAGGGTAGAGTTGATCCACCCTCTGTACAAAGAGGGAGAGACCGGGTGTGGTGATCAGGTGTGTGGAAAGTCAGTTACCAAATGTGGTGACCAGGTGTATGGAAGGTCTGATACCAAGTGTGTGGAAGGTCTGTTACCACGTGTTGTGACCAGGTGTGGTAACCAGGTGTGTGCATGGTCTGTTACCAGGTGTGTGGAAGGTCTGTTACCAGGTGTGGTGACCAGGTGTATGGAAGGCATGTCACCAGGTATGGTGACCAGGTGTATGGAAGGTCTGTTACCATGTGTAGTGACCAGGTGTGTAAAAGGTCTGATGCCAGGTGTGGTGACCAGGTGTGTGGAAGGTCTGTCACCAGGTGTGACCAGGTGTAAGGAAGGTCAGTTACTAGGTGTTGTGACCAGGTGTGTGGAAGATCTGTTACCAGGTGTGGCGACAAGGTGTATCGAAGGTCAGCAACCAGGTGTGGTGACCAGGTGTTTGGAAGGTCTGTTACAAGGTGTGGTAACCAGGTGAGTGGAAGGTCTGCTACCATGTGTGAAGACTAGGTGTGTGGAAGGTTGTTACCAGGTGTGGTGACCAGTTGTATGGAAGGTCGGTTACTAGGTACTGTGACCAGGTGTGTGGAAGGTCTGTTACCAAGGATGGTGACCAGGTGTGAGGAAGGTCTGTTTCCAGGTGTGGTGAACAGGTGTATGGAAGGTCTGTTACCAGGTGTTGTGACTAGTTGAGCAGAATGTCAGTTACCAGGTGTGAGGAAGGTCTGTTACCAGGTGTGGTGATTAGGTTTGAGGAAGGTCTGTTACCACGTGTGGTGACCAGGTGTATGAGAGGTCTGTTACCAGGTGTGGTGATTAGGTCTGAGGAGGGTCTGCTACCAGGTGTGGCGACCAGGTGTGTGGAAGGTCTGCTACCCGGTGTAGAGACCAGATGTCTGGTAGGTCTGCTACCAGGTTTAGTGAAAAAGTGTGTAGAGAGGGTCTACCGCAGGTGTGGTGACCAGGTAAGAGAATGGTGATCTACCAGGTGTGAGGTGTGCCTGCCGAGCCCCAGGGGCAGGTGTGTGAGGGCTGGCCCACCAGGTGTGGTGGCCAGTAGGAAACACAAGCACAACATACACTACACATGTGACCTACCTCCATATGTTTCTGGCAACATTATTTCTCGGGAACTGTAAACATTAGAACCAATATCTCAGATATATATATATATATATATATATATATATATATATATATATATATATATATATATATATATATATATATA
>JAYMFT010252366.1:0-10889 GCA_038088735.1 Panulirus argus
TTCTTGGGTGGATAAGTTGGTGTAGTGACGTCAAAGGGAGTTATCTTCCAGGGAGGCAGGAAATGCTGCTGCTTCCTGATTTTATACAGATTATGTACTCCAAACATTGTCATGTGATTGGCTGTTACTTGGATCCATTTAGATTCACTTGTGCCATGGCATATACAGTTTAACAATTCTTTAGAAACAACTCTATCTGGATCTTCACGCAGAATCTTCAGTCCTATCATAACAATGATTTTAACTATTCTGTCCTCAACGCTGGGGATACCAAGTTCTTTCTGCATGTTGAGTATTTTAGTGGACTTCGGGTAACCAAGGATGATTCTTAAAGCTTCGTTTTGCATTTTTTCAAGTTTGCTGATACCTTTGCTGTTGTGTGAGACCAAGACTGGTGCATAGTAATCTGTTAGAGACCTGATATACGCAAGGTACATCATTTTAACAATTTTGATATTTGCTCCACAATTAGGGTTGTACCCTGCAACAGCTCTAAGAGCTCTGAGTCTGTCTATGCATCGTCGATTTATTTTTTCCACACTAGCTGCCGCACATGTGATGGGACACCAAGGTACTCGAAGGAGGAGACATAGTCAATCGGGTTTCCACCAACTGTCAACTTAGATGGTCCGCTCCGGCCGTTACCAATTCGAATATAGGTGTAACCCATCCCTGCCTCACCACACGTAACCCTCCTATCTGACTCCCTCCCTCCCTGTACCTATCACGGGCTGACCCGGGACCAGATGAGTGGGTAGGGGCGTGCCTGGCCCGGGTCCTGGCCAACCGTCCTCTCGTTGCGGGTCAGGTCTTGTGTCTGTAAAGAATGACTGTCTCTCGACCAACAGACACATCTGCTGCGTGAACCTAAAGAATGGTAATGTTCACTATATGAATAGTGTTCAATCCTTGGCAGTATATTTGATCGCAATCCATTGTGGAACCGTTTTGAATGGCGACAAGCCTTAAAATAGTGTAAATAATAATAAAAATGCTTTAATCATATGAATTCTTGTATACCTTAAAGGTCTGCGCAGAACAGGAGACAAAGTGGCCAGACCATCGTGAGTGGCGACCTGGTCCCAGGTCAGGCTGCAGGTCAGCAGGACACCTCAACACTGGACACTGTTGTCATAGCCAACTTACTCCATGAACAGAATCCAACAGATCTTTGTGTGAGCCATGATGCAGCAACGGCAGCTTCCTAACGTTCTCCTGTTGTCTTACCTGCTGACCTTCCATACTCATTCTCCTGCCATATCACAGAAGTTCCCGTTGGTAAAGACACAATGTCACATACCTCACCGGTCGCTATATCACCGCAGTGCCACAGACGCCATGTTCTCCTGCAGTATTTATTGACTCTCCAAAGTTTAACACACTCCGTTTTCTCTTCTCCTTTACTAGTTCACTTTTTCAGTTTCAATGCTTTATTCCTTAACAGAGGAATCGGGTTTGCCTTTAGTACAGACGTTGTGAACATTATATTGACCCCATCACCGTGCATCAACACATCACATTATGGATGATTATGGCCCAAATTCTCACTCAGTTAATCATACATCAAGCGAAGATAAATTATCCGTCCTCATATAATGTCCAATGTTTTAAGCCCTGCAGTTGGCTAACCTAATGCACGAGTGTCCCTTGCACAGCCTCGCCCTCCCATCCCTTCTTCAACTCCTTGGCTTGCGAACGTGTCTAAAGGTTAATGATTCTCCTGAGGATGTCTTACCCCAACACTGAGCTGACCATTTGGCTGGTGCGGTGGGAGGGGGCCACAACACCCTTCCCAGTCTAAACCTGGACTACTATTAGCCACTAACTGCCTTCTTACTGCCTCATCTCACTCTTACTTATATCTTTATTCTACTTCATCTCTAGTACACTTGCTTACCTTCATCCCCAACCGCCACCACCACAACAACCCGCCTCACCACCAATACCCAACCACACTATCACCAACACAACAACGTGGACGTAGTCACCAGGAGGGACACCTTCACCATCAAGACGAAGGCCGTTGCCATGACCATCAGCAGGTGTACCACTACGATCATAATCATTACTTTACCATTATCACTATCCCCATTCCTATCACCACCACCACTTCTCCCACCACCATCAACTCCACCACTACCAAAGCACCACCAATGGACCTCACCACCAACCATCATAAACTGTTTAATAAAACGACCAGCTGACTGGGTGGGTAAAGGGAGCAAGAACAGTAGCAACGTCGGATCTCCGTAAGGTTAATAATCCTTGACGGAGGAATGACGCATGTGACCGTGGCAGCAAGCGCTATTGTATACTTCTCGCTCTGGAATGTCCAGGAGAAAATAAAGTGCTGGGAAATTATTGTTGTGTGGGAATGTGTGGCGGAGGCCATGATGTGTGGGGCTGGGACAGACCCAGGGATGGCTAGACATGTGGTGGTGGTGGTGGTGGGGAGGACGTCAGCTGTGAGTGCCCTGGGGTAAGGGAGACCTGGACTGGACCTGGGGATGAGGTCGGGGCGTCATCCGTCCTTCACCCTGGTGGGAGCCCCAGGACAAGGTCACCAGGCTGGCCAGGGCTCCCTCCTCATGACCCATCACCCCGAGGGAACGCCACCAACACCACCACTACTCCACTAGCCTAGACTCTCGACCACGACCGAAGTACTACCCACCACCACCACCACCACTGGAGTACTACCCACCGTCACCACCACTACAATAGTCCCCACAAACATCACTGTAGTAATCCCTCACCAACGCCAACACTGTATTAGTCTCCACCAATAACAGCAATATAGAAGTCCCCACAACCTCCACCACTACAGTGGTCCCCCACCAACGTCTTCACTGCAGTAGTTCCCCACCACCGCCACCACTGCAACAGCCCCACCAACACTGCAGTAGTCCTCACGAACACCACCGCTGCAGTGCTCAACCAACTCCATCACTGCAGAAATACCTTCACTACCACCACCAACACTATATCAGTTGCACTCCACTACACAAATCATCACTTGCCACTTCTGCTCAGCTGTTCCTATAGCCTTAGGCCCCTGCCAATCCTCCAGCCCGGGCCATATATTTTTCTTGCCACTTTCCTCACCGGTCGGCAGTTCCTCGATCCCGCCAGCGGGCTGGTGCTGGTACCGTCTGCGTCTGGCTTGCCTTGTGGGGTCATCGGTCCTCCCTCACCTGGCAGACGCACACTTCAAGATGCCTCCCTGTGCATGAGACAACTGTCTGTGTCACAAGGAGAGGGTTTTACACGGGAGTTGCCCCGTCCCTCCACATTGTAAATACATACCAAGTCTTGTTCTTAAGTATACACACACACACATATACACAACCCAGCTTACGTCAGGTGCCCCTAAAGGGAGGATGAACAGCTTAGTTTGGCTGTGAAATGGCTGCCCTTTCCAGGATTCGAACCAGGACCAGTGAAATCGGTGGGTCGAAACTCTAACCACTACACTGCGGAGGTTACGCATGTGGATAAATATACCTATTCGTAGTGTTACAGAAGGAAGTCATAAACTCGTGGGACCCCCCCCCCCCTCCCCGTCTCATGAACATTTTTCTCTGTCTTACAACCCACTAAAATTCACTATGCTCTCCGCATTTAGCACATCCTCGTCCAGATTATTCCATTCATCCACCAATCTTATACTATAAAAGTAAGCACTTTTTTAACAAGGTCCCTGCTTATTTGATGTTATTTCCTCTGGTTGCTCTATATCCCTACTTCTCTCGAAGATCGATAGCTTATCTAGAATTATCTGTCGCGTCAAGAGCTGCCTACGTCATCAAACTAGTTTAAAATTACAAAGTCACCCCTCACTCTTCTCCCTTCCTCACATGGTGACAAGTGTAAAATCTCTAGCCGTTCTCTTTAACTCACATCTCTTACTTCTGGTACCATCTTTGCTGCCCTCCTCTGGATCTTCTCTATGAACTTTTTGTGCTTCTTAAGGTGCGTGCGGTGACCAAACCTGAAAAGCATATCCTACTTTTGGCCTTATGTAAGATATGACCATCTTGCTAAATATTTCCTTATCCACACACTTGAACGCAATCCTAATACTTTCCAACAAACATCTGGTGTCCTTTACTGTTCCATGAACGTGGAACTCTGGCGACAAGTTACCGAGGATGTCAACTTCCATCTCGTACGCCTGGAGCCTATATTTCCAGCACCATGTTCATACTGAGGCCTTCTTTCATTATGTCCCATCCTCATTCCTTGGTTTGAATTTCATGAACCGTGTATCAGACCAACTATCGAGTCTGTTTAGGTCCCCTTATAAGACGATCCAATCCTCTTCGCTTTTCACATCCTTCATGACTTTTGCATAATCCGCAAAGATTTTGAGGTAGGAGTCCATACCTTCAGGCAAGTCATTCATGGAGATCGAGAAGAGTAATGGTCCCAGACAGATGCCTGTGGTACCCCGCTGGTCATCTTCACCCAATTAGAGGAAGCTCCTCTGACTTGAGTCTTTTGTTTCCTTCCATTGAAGGAGTTCTCCCCTTTTCCTGCCTGGTGGTCCAGCCTCCTGTGTGGTATGGTGTCACGTGCTTCATGGTAGTCCAGATACAAACACTCCACCCAGCCTTCCACCTTGTCCAAGCTGTATCTCACTTAGGTAATTTCTTCTCGGCAGAAGTCTCTTCCCGGTAAGACATCCTTCCTTTTCCACTCCCTTGGCGCTCCGCCTCTCTCCAGCCACATCTGGAACAGCATTTCAAGAGGTCTATCCAGCGGATCTGCACACCTTCAGTACATATGGTGAAGTTTCATCAGGACCACGAGCCTTCTATGGGTCAAGACCTTTTGGTATTGTGTTATGTCTTTTCCCCTTGACACCTCAATGGTTTCTAAACCTCCTCCCCATTCCATCTCAGAAGCGTTGGGGCTGTAGTGCTTTCCTCTGCGAAAACACTTCTGAACTTGTAATTATCTATTTGTACTGTGTGGAGTGGGAGTCTTACACTGGTGTGTGTGTGTGTGTGTGTGTGTGTACAGGAAAGGGACGATGGTACTCACCAAAACAGACGGGAGGAGGAAAGTGGTAAGTGTCATTTGTCCCAGTATGGAGTACTGCCCACATACCTGGAGTGGATCGTCTTCCTCCTCTCTCTAAGCCATCCCAGCAAGGAGTACTGCCCACATACCTAAGGTGGATCTTCTACCTGTCTATTAACTAAAGCGGAAGCAAAAATCCTCTAATCTTATCACCTCTACTTCCATCATCTCACTTCAACTATTTTTCGCTATCAGCCGTGATGTTTCTCCCTTTCTGTTCTATAGATATCACTCCGGCCAATGCTCTCGTGATCTGCCTGTGTGTGTGTCCCGGCCACTGAGACTGGACCCACGGGTAGCAACTGACTGCTGCTTCCCAAACGTTTTATGTGAAGACCACACGAGCACTGCCGTTACGATGCCTCCTCCTTTCCTCGAACAGCGAAGCTGTGGAATTCTCTTCCTTCTTTAGTTTGTCTCCCGTGTAATTTCTAACCTTCGAGAGTCGAGTCGACAAATATCCTGCCACAATACCCCTCCTCTTCCCCCCCCCCCTTTTATGATAAGAACATTATTTTGCTTTTTATATCAACATGGCTTCGACTGGGACATACTCCTGCCGCTGCCATATCAGCCACTATATATAAAAAAGAAGGCCACTGGGAAGACCCAAGAGGCAAGAATGTCATCAGTGGCGCACTTGTCCGGAATCATCTTGACACTCACCACACCACCACCACCACCACACGACGTACTCTCTCGTGGCTTCAGTGCCATTACAAGCACAACCTGAACAACTTCATACCAAGGAACTGTACCCACAACATTCCATTTGGTCAACGTATCACCGTCGTCTTCTCACATCCAAAACCAGCCAACACAAGAGGCAGAAGGCATCTCGCCCGCCAACCTCCCGTAAAGACCCTAAGGTACTTATTACCAAGTCTTGCTTCCAGGGTCTCAAGGTCTACTCGCCAGACACTGGGCTGGAACCCAGCTACGCTGTATTACAGTGTTGGAAGTCGCAACTGGCAGGGCCGCAAGAGCCCAGCTGATCAGGGACAATGTGGAGATCTTCATGTCGGGTGTTCACTTATATTCCTGAGGTTTGTAGCTTGTGTGATGAGCAGTGTCGGGTCTCACACCACACTGTCTTCTCTCTGTCCCTGTGGCACCACTTACCGGCGCCATCATTTTCCAAATGATATAATGTCTCACACTTCAAGAGATAAAATGTCTTGAGTCCTTACCTAGAACTAGCTCTTCCCATGGCTGTCTACGTTCCAGATTAAAGTTTAACTTCAATCATTCTCAGATATTCTCATGACTCTGTCAGTGGTGGAGCTGTTAATTGCATTTCTTTTTTAATACATCTTCCATACTTTAAACCAACGACGAGTCAGTGTACAATAACAAAATGTACTCTGGGGGATAACTGGGGTTGGGAGAGTGACGTCTGTGGATTTTCACTTCGTCTTCTATATGTTAATCATTACGTTACACAGAAAAAGCTGCTTTATCATGCTCGCTGAAATGCGAGCTGTGGGGATCATTTGTTTACATATATCACCAGTTCTTCTTCCGTGTTATACTACCATAAGGTACTAATCCGGGTCCCGTATTCTTTAACAGGTTTATATTCATGATTCCCCCACTATGTAATAAAGGATCTGGAATCCTTCCCCTGACGATAGTAACAACATCTAATTCGAGCATTTCTTTCATGTCAGCCAGAAATTTCTTAGTCTTTTACAGATTACCATCCTTAGTCAGGAATCATCTGCAAATACACTGGAGCTAACGTGGGTGGTACGGTTGTGTCTGGCAGGAGTCAGAGAAACAAGAGAGATGGCAGCACAGGTCCCTGAGGATCATGTGACCCGTGGATGAGGCACCAAGACATCGCCTGGTTTCAAACGTGTTGTCACCTCTGTGGTGACAAGTTGCCGATCCGTCTTCCAACTCTACTTGTGACATGGTTACTCCTTTATCACGGAACTCGTATGTTTTGATGCAGCGGCTCCACTGGATCAACGCCTGTATGGCGTCAGCGCACTTACCACCAACAGGTATTGCTGTGGTGACGAAGCAGCTGCCACAGTCATGATCCTGACGCCCTGGGCTGGGGACAGTGTTTTGTTCGAAGGTATCGACCAGTCTGCTTCCTAGAACTGTGACAACAAACTTTTCGGTTCCGTGTCTCATCTCGTAAGTGGAGTGACACAGTACAGAGAGTTACGGAAGAAGTCTGTGACAACATCCCGAGTGCCAGATGCCCGTCAGGAGTACGTGCTACGGCCGAGGTTAACATCCACAGGAACAGACATAACACATAAACGGCGAGGGGCACGTACCGCTCTGGTGTTATACCAGCCACCTCGGACACTGTCTCCACTCCCTCACTCCACTTTTACGACAGACGACGCTGAACTTGTATACATACGTATACCCTTCCACGGACCGAGGTCTAGGAGTCTGCACAGCCCACAGCCATGTCGTAGATGACCAGTGACGTACAAGTGAACAGACAACGGGCCGTCACAAGACAAGGTCCCTTAACGTCTCTATACACAAGAAATGTAAAGTCCGATGTGCGCACCACAGGAGTGGAGCAACAACACTTCAAGGCATCTGGGCGGTTTATATTGTTACGTGTGGTAGTGGCCGGTGCTTGGGGCAGCTGGGTCTCGTACCCAACCACCGAGGTATGCTGGACCTACGGTCAAACCTGCCTCATACCACCATACCCGCACGTTGTAGTGGCCAGAAATCACCACCTCAACTTGGCACACGTGTGTTGTACATCTTCACCACAGGGATTGGACTCCACCATCACTGTTCCTCCTGTCACGCCGCGGCCTTGCATGTCAGTCGACCACCTCCTTCCCACAAGAAGAGAAGCATTAAAATGCGTGTAATTAATAAAAGAAGTGACAAGGAATATCGGAAACTGAGAACGAAAAATCCTTTGAAAAAGACGGATGATGAAGGCAAGGCCGGCGTGGGGGGAGGGGGTGGAGGGGTTCCAGCCCATACGTCACCTGCCACATTAATCACCGTCACCCCCTCCCCTCCCCTCCCCCCCAACCTTCCCCAGTCCGCTGGAGAAAGACTGCCTCAACCTGACCTTCCTGCTTCACCAGCCATTTTCTTGCCTCAGTAGTGACCTTCTTTTCTCAGGTGTGACCTTGTTCCCTCTGTGGTAACCTTGCTGACACTCTGATGACCTTGTTGATTCAAAGATGACCTTGTTGCCTCAGTGATAACCTTGCTGCCTCAATGATGACCTTGTTGCCTCAATGATGACCTTGTTGCCTCAATGATGACCTTGTTGCCTTAGTGATGACCTTATTGCCTCAATGATGACCTTGTTGATTCAATGATGACCTTGTTGCCTCAATGTTGACCTTGTTGCCTCAATGATGACCTTGTTGCCTCAATGATGACCTTATTGCCTCAGTGATGACCTTGTTGATTCAATGATGACCTTGTTGCCTCAATGATGACCTTGTTGCCTTAGTGATGACCTTATTGTCTCAGTGATGACCTTGTTGCCCCAGTGATGGCCATGCTGACTCAGTGATGGCCTTGTTTCCTCAATGATGGACTTATTGACTCAGTGATGACCTTTTTGCCTAAATGATGGCCTTGTTGACTCAGTGATGACCTTGTTGCCTCAATGATGACCATGTTGACTCAGTGATGACTTTGGTGCCTCAAAGGTGGTATTGTTGACTCAGTGATGACATTGTTGACTCAGTGATGACCTTGTTGCCTCAATGATGGCCTTGTTGACTCACCGATGACCTTGTTGCCTAAATGATGACCTTATTGCCTCAATGATGGCCTTGTTGACTCAGTAATGACCTTGTTGACTCAGTAATGACCTTGTTGACTCAGTGATGACCTTGTTGCCTCAATGATGACCTTGTTGACTTAGTGATGACCTTGTTTCTTCAATGATGACCTTGCTGACTCAGTGATGACCTTGTTGCCCTCAATGATGACCTTGTTGCCTCAATGATGGCCTTGCTGCCTCAGTGAAGACCTTGTTGTCTTAATGATGAACTTGTCGACTATGTCTTGGCCTTGTTGTCTCAGTTATGACCTTGTTGCTTCAATCATGACCTTCATGACTCAGTCATGGCCTTGTTGCCTCAGTGACCTTGTTGCCGCTGTGATGAAACTTGCTGCTTGAATCATGACCTTTTTGACTCAGTAATGACGTTGTTGCCTCAGTGATGATCCTAATGCTTTGTCGATAACCTTGCTGCCTCACTGGCAATTTTAGAGACCCAAGGATGACTGTCACAGTCGGGACCCGGGACCATTGGACTACCATAATGACCTTGCTCTTTAGAGAAAACCATTCTTCAGGGAAATGACCTTACCGTGTAAATGGCAAATCCGAATTCAAAGATTGTTTTGAAAGTGACCTTATTAAGTCAAAACGCTGTCTCAGTGATGAACTGTGGACTCCACGACTGACCTTAGTAATTTAATCATACCCTTGCCTACCCAAGCTGTGACCCTACTGCCTCCATATTAGCCCTTGCTGAGGTGACTTTGTTCCAACAGAGATGTACCAATCTTCCATGACCTTGTTGCCTTAACTTTGTTGACCTCACTGCGTCAGAGGTGACCTTGCTTATATATTTTCAACTGATTCTGTTATCTTAGCATCTTCCTTCCTCAGTGGTGACCTTTCTGCCTTTGTGGAGACCTCGCTTCCTTTGCAATGACCATCATTGCCTCAAAGGCGACTTTAATGCCTATGCAACGACTTCACGTCAACGGTGACCTTGCTCCCTCTGTGATCTTGCAGAGCTAGTAGTGACCTTGCTGCCTTCGCAGTGACCTTCCCGAGAGGCGCCCTCCTGGCTATCTCCGCGGCGACCTTTTCCAGCTAGTATGGGGACCTTGTTCCACCGCGGTGAGTCCTGGCAGCCTGGGGAAAGGTCAGGACCTAACCCCGGCTGACAGCTGGCCGCCTCGTACTTGCCCAAGTTTTAAGTGCCACCTGACCAGGCGACGTAGCCACCCGGCCACCTACTGCACAGGAATTTGCAGTAAAGCGCCAAGAGGCATCTCAAGTTGGGTTTTTCTTCTTCCTTTTGAAAGGATGGCGAGTCTCGTGTCTACACTTTAACTTGCAGGAGAGGCAGTAATGTAACTTATAAAGTGTGTCTACCGGACGCTAAGTAGCACTCAAGTTTCACCATGAAGCGGGAAAGTGCTGTAAGTCGTCCACCAGCACCAGTAACACCACCCCAGGGTCGTCATCTTGAACGTGTCACACCCAGGCTGACGACCTGGCTCAGGTCACACGTGCGCCGTGTCGCGGAGGGTGACGACCTGGCTCAGGTCACAGGTGCACCAGACAGTTCCCGTCTCCGCCACACATCACAGAGGATCACTGGGTCATCAACACCCTCATCACCTGCGAGGTCCTCGTCCATAAAAAATTACACCATCGTCATATACACAGCAACTCAGTCATACACATTCTATGATCTAATTCAGTCGGACACATCAACCACACACTCGAACTAGTCACTTTCTAACGCATATTCCAACTGTTTACGTCAGAGATATTCTAAGTAATCATACAAAAACAAAAACATACATTTTCTAGCTAATGTGACGTTAAAATTTTACATATTCTACCAAACGCTTCCATCAGTTCCATGCGTTCCAGCCACAAAACAACTCATGCACCTTCCTGTGGGGTACACAAAATCTAGTCAAGTTTAATGCCTACAAGACCCAATTTCTACCCATCTTTTAATCGAAAACTCCTCACAACTCTCGTATCTCCTTTGACGGTTCTGTAATTCCACCTCTTGACTCAATGAACATACTTG
>JAYMFT010252377.1:0-10889 GCA_038088735.1 Panulirus argus
AAATGATATGAGGAGCTGTGCTCCATACTTTGTTTACAAAGTCTGAGCAAAATAAATTGAGTCTGAGTCTGAGTCTTTATGAATAATACATACATATACATGCAAACATAGACATATATACATACATATACATACACATGCATATACACAAACACACACATACATATTCATACCTGCTCGCCTTCATTCATTGCGGACGCCGCCCCGCCCCAAGGAGCCATTTTATCGACCATCCTCTCGGGGTGGATGAACAGCTGGGTTAACAGTGGACCGACTGCCGAAACCAGGATTCGAACCAATGCGCTCGACTTTGGGCGGCCCGTGAATGCGTCACGGGAGTCCACGATAGATTTGAATATCCTCATGATGATGAGAGGGAGGGGGGGGGGGGTCTGTTGGTACGGGGCGGATGGTTATGCATCCTGCCCCCCTCCCACCCCCCACCCCCGACTGACCTCAAGGGAGTCAGGAGAAAGGTCCAGACACATCGCACGCTGAGGGTCGTACCGTCCTCCTCAGGGCGCTCCGTAAACCGTCCCAAGGGAGGAGTCTGGCGGCCTGGACGGGGGAGAATCGAGGAAGGGACGGCAGCCGTGTTGGGTAAATATGTCACGGATTCGAATCCCGACAGCGAAACATACGTACACCACCCACACCCGAGTGTATCCTCCGTACACCCACCCACAACCCAGAGTATAATTTCTACACTCACCCACACCTAGTGTATCATCCATACACCCACTCACACCCTACTGCATCATCCGTACACCCACCTACACCCTAGTGTATCATCCGTATATCCACCCACACCCTTGTGTGTCTTCCGTACCCCCACCCACACCCTCGGGTATCATCCGTGTACCCACCCACACCCTAATGTATCATCCCTACACCCACACATCCACAACCTGGTGTATCACACATACACCTGGCCAAACCCTGATGTATCATTGATACGCCCAGCCGCATATTGGCGTCGTATCTTCTATACACCCAGCCATAACGTAGCATATCAACCATGCACCCATTCGCACCCTTATATAGCATCCATAAACTCACCCACACCCTGGTGTATCATCCATAAGGCCACGCACACCCTAGTGTATCATCCATACACCCACCCACATAACAATGATATGGTTAGGTCAGGCTCCTGTTAGAGCGCTGCCTCACACGGTAAACGTATAAAAATTAATCTAGAAAATAAATAAATCCGCTCCAGTCCACCAGGAACAGGAAACTTAATCAAAATGTTGCAGAACCATTTGATGTGTTACAGAGAAATATTACTCCGACGTTCCCCAGTTATCTTGTGTTAGTGTAGCATGTTTCCCCAGACACGGCCCTGTTGGCTGTGGCTCGTCTCGAACGCACCACCTGTGTCCCACGAGCGCCTCTGTCACGTCCAGCCCCGCTCGTGCATGCCAGTCATCCTGCGCCTCAGTACAGCGCTCAGGGTTTTGTCATGTGTTGCGTGTGTCTCTGGTGTTGAAGTGATTCTTGTCATTCACATGGTAAAGTGTTGCCATGTTGGTGCTTCCACGTTTTGAATTGTTGCTATATCAATGCTTCCACATGTTGAGGTGTTGCCATGTCATTGTTTCAGCGTGTTGAAGTGTTGCCATGGCGATGCTTCCAAATGTTGAAATGTTACCAGGATTATGTTTCCACACGTTGACGTGTTGCCATGTCAGTGTTTTCTCATGTCCAGATGTTGCCATAATAGTGTTTGCACGTGTTAAAATTTTGCCATGCTGACGTTTCATGTTGCAGTGTTCCCACGTTAGAGATTCTATGTTGAAGTATGTCATGTTAATGCTTGAACATGTTTGTGTTGCCGTATAAATGTTCAGCATGTTAGTGTTGCCATGTTATTGCTGCCCCACGTCAGTGTTGCTGTGCTGATGCTTCCACATGTTGAAGTGTTTCCTTGATAATGCTTCCACTGAGGCAAGGGATCAGGCAAATCGGGCTTGGAAAATCTCTGCTTCCTCTGGCTCCCATTTAGCTTTTATGACTGCTCGTAATTACTTCGAGTACAGTATCCGTGAGGAGAAGCGTTCCTTTATTCAAAGGAAGTGCGATAACCTCTCCTCGTCATCCAGTGACAGGTCTTTCTGGTCTTCAGCTAAGGGCATCGCTAACAACTTCTGTCGCTCTACCTTTCCTTCACTTTTCCGTCCTGACGGCACTATTGCTGTCTCTCCCGTTGACAAAGCAACTCTCTTTGGTTCCCGTTTCTCCTTTAACTCCACCTTGGATGACTCTGACATTCTTTAACCCCCTGATGCTCCTCTTACTAATCCTATGCCTCTTCCCGTAATCACTTTTCGGACTGTCCGAAAAGCGCTTCTCTCCTTGGACACAAGGAAGGCTTATGGTCCTGATGGCATCCATCCCCGTGTACTGAAAGTGTGCGCCCCTGAACTTGCTCCTGTGCTTGTTCGTCCGCTCCGTTTCTGTTTAAAAACCAAACATTTTCCTTCTTGGAAGATGCATCCCATCCTTAAGAAAGGTAATCGTTCTGACCCATCTAACTATCGCCCAATTGCTTTGACATCGAACATTTCCAAAGTCTTTCAATCCCACCTCTATTCCCATATCCTTAAACACCTCGAAAATTACAGTCTTCACTCTGATCACCAATATGGCTTCCGTAAGGCAAGATTCACTGTTGACATTCTTTCCTGTCTAACCAATGTTTGGTCATCATCCTGAAAGATTTGGGGGGAATCTAGTGTAGTTGCCCTTGACATATGTAAGGCTTTTGACAATGTGTGGAATCGGGGTGTCATCTCTAAGCTCCCCTCTTTTGGCTTCCTTCCCTCACTTTGCTTCTTCATATCTAGCTTCCTCTCCAGCCGATCTATCTCTGTGGTTGTTGATGGGTCAGCATTCCCCTTTTTTCCATCAACAATGGTGCCCCTCAAGGTTCTGTCCTGTCCCGTACACTTTTTCTCATTTTTTTCAACGATTTCCTCTCCTCCACAAATAATCCAGTGCACTCATATGCTGACAGCTCAACACTGCATTCATCTACATCCTTCAGTTCTGCTCCCTCTTCTCTCACTCGATCTGCATCATGTCTTGACACAGATTCCTCAGTAAACTCAGACTTGGACAGGATATCTCAGTGGGGTATAGAAAATCTTGTTAAGTTTAATGCCTGGAAAACCCAGTTTCTAACCATCTCTCAATCGAAAACTCCTCACAACTCTCATATCCTTTGATGGTTCTGTAATTCCACCTCTTGACACGGTGAACATACTTGGCATTATTGTAACATCCACTCTTTCTTAGAAACCCCAAATTACAGAATTGTTCAGTTTCCCTCTAAAAAACTGGGTGTCCTGTTCAGATGTCGAAACTTCTTTTCTTCTGTACAATTGCTCAGTTTATACAATGAATTGATTCGTCCTTGTATGGAGTACTGCTCCCACATTTGGGGTGGTTCTAGCTCTATTTCCTTACTTGACAGAGTCAAAAGCGGTCCGACTTATAAACTGTCCCAGCCTAACTTCTAAACTTGACCCTCTTGTCTTACGCCGCAATGTTGGTTCACTTTCCCTTTTCTATAGATATTACTTGGATTTTTGCTCCCGAGAGCTGGCTGCTTGTGTGCCCATACCACTAGCTAGACCACGACAAGCTACTGCGTCACATGATTACTGTGTGGCCGTTTGGCAACTCAAGGGTAGGCCGTTTTGATAACTGCTTCTTTCCCAACGCCATGAAGCTTTGGAACTCTGTACCATCTCATGTCTTACCCAATAACTATGACCTGGCACATTTTAATAGCCAGTTTCTTCACTTCCTCCAAAATTCGTTAATACTTTCCCTTGTCATTACTTTTCCAGTTTTAACAACCTCTCAATATTTCAATTAAGGCCCGGACATGATGTGGACTATTGTCCGTGACTGGAGACTTCAGCATAAATAAAAATGTTGGAATGCTGCCATGTTGATGCAACCATATGTATGAGTATTGCCATGTTAATGTTCGACATGTTGAAATGTTGCCATGCTAATGCTTCCACATGAGCAGTGTCTGTATGTTAATTTTCCCTTATGTTGAGTGTAGCCTTGTTAATGCATTTTTATGTTCAAGTGTTGCCACGTTGATACTTTCCCATGTTGCAATGTTAATTCACCCATATATTGAAGTGTTGCCATCCTAATGCATTCCAACGTTGAATTGTTACGATGTTAATATATTTATACGTTTGCCACATTAATGTTTAATGTTGTGTTGAGTTAATGCTTCTTCATGTTGTGTTGTCTGTTGATGCTCCCTTATGTTGAAATGTTGCCTTGTTAACTCTCCCTCATATTAAGTTTTCCACTCTTGATGCTTCCACATGTTCGAGTATTATCATGTTAATGAATCCACTTGTTGAAATGCTTCCATTATAATGCACCCACTTGTTGTGTTGCCATGATAATGTTTCCACGTGTTGGGATGTTTCAGTGATAATGCATCCCTATGTTGAAGCGTTGCCATGGTGATGCACCCATGTGAAGTGTTGCTGTGTTAGTGAATCCAAATATTGTAATTGCCATGTTAATGAATCCATTGTTGTTGTTGCCATGTTAATGCTTCAATATGTTTGTGTTGCCCTCTTAATGCATCCACATCTTGAAGTGACGCCATATTAATACATCTGAATGTTGAAGCGTTGCCATCTTAATGCAACGACGCATTGAAATGTTATCATGTTAATGCGTCCACATGTTGAAGTACTGCCATGTTAATGCATCCATATGTTAAAGTGCTGCCAAGTTTATGCTTCCGCATGTTGAAATGTTGCCATGGTAATGCTTCCACTTGTTGAAGTGTTGCCATGTTATGCATCCCCATGTAGAAGTGTTGCCGTGTTAATGTATCCAAATGTGGAAATGTGGCCATGTTAAGGGTTCACGTTGAAGGGTTATGTTAATGTTTCCTCATGTTAATTGTTGCCATGCTAATTCTTCCTTACATTAAAGTGTTGCCATGTGCATCATTTATTGATATGTTGTCTTGATGATGTTCCCAAATGTTAAAGTGCTGTCATGTTAATATACTCACATGTTTGTGTTGCCATGTTAATATTATATGTTTAACTGTTGTAATGTTACTATTCCCACATTTAGAGTTGCCATGTTAATATTCCCACATGTTACAGTGTTCCTATATTAATGTTGCCAGTCTGCCCTCTCGCCACCACCCTGAGTGTCTCTTATTTTATACTTTTATGATTTCAGGTTCTTCAGTGTTGCCAGTACCTTGCATGTGAGTGTTTCTAGGGCCCCACCTGTTACAGTGTTGCCAATCTGACGAGGTCCCCTGACCGCATGTCCCTGTGTTGTCACGTTAAGGACAGTGAGTTTTCCCTATAGATGATGCCAAGGCACATGAAACATTGTGTTACAGTAACTTACTTTCCCACGTGTTGCAACAGTGACATTATCTCGATATACACATAGCATGTAGAACTGTTATTAGTGTTCCATATGTTAGCATCCCAGGTGTTGCCCCATAGCCCAGTCTATGGCTAGAGTGTTGTTAGTCCCCCACATATCATAGTATTGCCATCCTCCCACATATAGTGTTGCCAGCCTTCCATATACCATAGTGTTGCCAGTCTCCCACGTATCATAGTGTTGCCAGCTCCCCACATATAGTGATGCCAATTTTCCACGTGTCAAAGTATTGCCGGGCTCACACACACATTGTTTTGCCAGGCTTACAAATATAGTGTTACATGGCTCACACATATAGTGTTGCCGGGCTCACACATATATGGTAGTGATGTCAGGCTTCCACATATCATCATTCTAGCCAACACAGGGTCAGTTTCCCACATACAGTGAAGTCAACCCTCCATATGTCATACTGGTGTCAGCATTTCACATAGTGTTGCATGCTTCTCAGATGTCCTAGTGTTGCCAACATCTCACATTACATAGTATTGTATACCTCCTACATACAGTGTCACTGGCCTCCCTCATGTAGTATTGCCAGCATCCCCCATGTAGTGTTGCCAGCCTCCCCCATGTAGTGTTGCCAGTCTCCCTCATGTAGTGTTGCCAGCCTCCCCCATGTAGTGTTGCCAGCCTCCTTCATATAGTGTTGCCAGCCTCCCCCATGTAGATTGTCGGCCTCCCTCATGTAGTGTTGCCAGCCTCTCTTATGTAGTGTTGCCAGTCTCCCTCATGTAGTGTTGCCAGCCTCCTTCATGTAGTGTTGCCAGCCTCCCCCATGTAGATTGTCGGCCTCCCTCATGTAGTGTTGCCAGCCTCCCTCATGTAGTGTTGCCAGCCTTCCTCATATAATGTTTCCAGCCTCCCCCATGTAGTGTTGCCAGCCTCCCTCGTGTAGTGTTGTCAGCCTCCCTCATGTAGTGTTGCCAGCCAACCCCATGTAGTCTTGCCAGCCTCCCTCATGTAGAGTTACCAGCCTCCCTCATGTAGTGTTGCCAGCCTCCCTCATGTAGTATTGCCAGCCTCCCTCGTGTAGTGTTGCCAGCCTCCCCATGTAGATTGCCAGCCTCCCTCATAAAGTGTTGCCAGCCTCCCTCATGTAGTTTTGCCAGCTTCCCCCATGCAGTGTTGCCAGCCTCTCTCATGTAGTGTTACCAGCCTCCCCATGTAGAGTTGCCAGCCTCCCTCATATAGTGTTGCCATTCTCCCTCATGTAGTGTTGCCAGACTCCTCATGTAGTATTGCCAGCCTACCTCATGTAATGTTGCCAACCTCCACATGTAGATTGCCAGCCTCCCCATGTAGATTGCCAGCCTCCCTCATGCAGTGTTGCCAGCCTCCCTCATGTAGTGTTTTCAGCCTCCCTCATGTAATGTTGCCAGCCTCCCTCATGTAATGTTGCCAGCCTCCCCCATGTAATGTTGCCAGTCTCCCCCATGTAGATTGTCAGCCTCCCTCATGTGGTGTTGCCAGCCTACCCATGTAGAGTTATCAGCCTCCCTCATGTAGTGTTTCCAGCCTCCCTCATGTAGAGTTGCCAGTCACCCTCTTGTAGTGTTGCCAGCCTCCCCATGTAGATTACCAGCCTCCCTCATGTAGTGTTGCCAGCCTCCCTCATGTAGTGTTGCCGCCTCCCTCATATAGTGTTGCCAGCCTCCCCATGTAGTGTTGCCAGCCTCCCTCATGTGGTGTTGCCAGCCTCCCTATGTAGTGTTGCTAGCCTCCCTCATGTAGTGTTGCCAGCTTCCCCATGTAGAGTTGCCAGCCTCCCTCATGTAGTGTTGCCAGCTTCCCCATGTAGAGTTGCCAGCCTCCCTCATATAGTGTTGCCAGCCTCCCTCATATAGTGTTGCCAGCCTCCCATGTAGTGTTGCCAGACTCCCTCATGTATTGTTGCCAGCCTCTCTCATGTAGTGTTGTCAGTCTCCCTCATGTAGTGTTGCCAGCCTCCCCCACGTAGTGTTACCAGTCTCCTTCATGTAATGTTGCCAGCCTCCCCCATGTAGATTGTCGGCCTCCCTCATGTAGCGTTGCCAGCCTCCCTCATGTAGTGTTTCCAGCCTCCCTCATATAGTGTTGCCAGCCTCCCCCATATAATGTTGCCAGCCTCCCTCATGTAGTGTTGACAGCCTCCTTCTTGTAGTGTTGCCAGTCTTCTCCATGTAGTGTTGCCAGCCTCCCCATGTAGAGTTGCCAGCCTTCCTCATGTAGTGTTGCCAGCTTCCTCCATGTAGTGTTGCCAGCCTCCTTCATGTAGTGTTGCCAGCCTCCCCCATGTAGTGTTGCCAGCCTCTCTCATGTAATGTTGCCAGCCTCTCTCATGTAGAGTTGCCAGCCTCCGTCATGTAGTGCTGCCAGCCTCCTTCATGTGGTGTTGCCAGCCTCCTTCATGTAGTGTTGCCAACCTCCTTCATGTAGTGTTGCCAGCCTCCCTCATGTAGTGTTGCCAGCCTCCTTCATTTAGTGTTTCCAGCCTCCTTCATGTAGTATTGCCAGCCTCCCATGTAGTGTTGCCAGCCTCCCCATGTAGTGTTGCCAGTCTCCCCATGTAGTGTTGCCAGCCTCCCTCATGTAGTGTTGCGAGCCTCCCTCATGTGGTGTTGCCAGCCTCCCCCATGTAGAGTTGCCAGCCTCCCTCATGTAGTGTTTCCAGCCTCCCTCATGTAGAGTTGCCAGCCTCCCTCATGTAGAGTTACCAGCCTTTCTCATGTAGTGTTGCCAGCCTCCCCATGTGATGTTGCCAGCTTCCCTCATGTAGTGTTGCCAGCCTCCCTCATGTAGTAGTGCCAGCCTCCCATATGTAGTGTTGCTAGCCTACCCATGTAGTGTTGCCAGCCTCCCCCATGTAGTGTTGCTCGCCTCCCCCACGTAGTGCTGCCAGCATGCCACACGTCATAATGTTGTCATTGCCCACAAGCCACATTGTTGCCAGCTTCCCAAATATCATGGCGTCTCATATGTCACATTGCTGCCAACTTGCCATATGACACTTGCGACCAAACAGTTGTTACCATCCTGCCACATGCCACGGTGTTACCATCCTGCCTTTTGCCACAATGTTGTCATCTTGTCACACCACACTGTAACCATTCTGTTACATATCATAGTGCTACAAACTGACTCCTGCCACAATGTTACCGTCCTGTCACATGCCAGTGTTACCATCCTTTGGCATGCCAGTGATACCGCTCCTCCACATGCCAGTGTTACCATTCTTCCAAATGCAAGTGATACAGTTCCTCCACATGTTGATGTTACAGTCCTTCCAAATTCCAGTTGTACCACCCTACCACACGCCAGTATTACCACAATGGCAAACATCAGTCTCACCGCCCTTACACATTCGAGCGTTACCATTCTTCTACCTGCCAGTGTTACCATCCATCCTCGTGCCAGTGTTACCATCCTTCTACCTGCCAGTATTACCATCCTTCTACATGCCAGTGTTACCATCCTCCTAAATGCCCGTGTTACCATCCTCCTACATGCCAGTGATACCATCCTCCTACATGCCAGTGTTACCATCCTTCTACATGCCAGTGTTACCATCCTTCTACCTGCTAGTGTTACATCCACCTACATGCCATTGTTACCATCCTTTTAATTGCCACTTTTACCATCCTTCTACATGCTAGTGTTACATCCACCTACGTGCCAGTGTTACCATCCTCCTACTTGCCAATGTTATCATCCTCTTACATGTCACTGTTACCATCTTTCCGAATGCCAGTGTTACTCTCCTTCTCCATGCCAGTGTTACCATCCTCCTACATGCCAGTGTTGCCATCCTTCTACATGCCAGTTACCATCCTTCTACATGCGTGTTACCATCCTTCTACATGCCAGTGTTACCATCCTTCCACATGCCAGTGTTACCATCCTTTTACATGCAGGTGTTACCATCCTTCTACATGCCAGTGATACCATCGCTCTACATGCCAGAGTTACCATCATTCTACATGCCAGTGTTACCATCCTTACTCATGCCAGTGTTACTTTCTTCCTACCTGCCAGTGTTACCATCCTCCTACATGTCAGTGATACCAACACCTCTACATACCAGTGTTACCATCCTTATTCATGCCAGTGTTACCATCCCTATTCATGCCAGTGTTACCATCCTTATTCATGCTAGTGTTACCATCCTTATACATGCCAGTGATACCAACCCTCTACTTGACAGTGTTACCATCATTCTAAATGCCAGTATTACTAACACTTTACATGCTAGTGTACCATCCTCCCACATGCCAATGTTACCATCCTTCTACACGCTAGTGTTACCATTCTTCTGCATGCCAGTGTTACCTCCTTCTGCATCCCAGTGTTACCTCCTCCAACATGGCAGTGTTACCATCCTTCTACATGTCACAGTTACCATCCCCCCGCATGCCAGTGTTACCATCCTTCTACATGCCAGTATTACCATCCTCCTACATGCCAGTGTTACCGTCCCTCTATGTCAGTGTTACCATTCCTCTATGCCCGTGTTACCATCCTCCTACATGTTATTGTTACCATCCGTCTACATACCAATGTTACCATCCTCCTACATGCCATTGTTACCATCCATTTATGCCAGTATTACCACTCTCGTACATGCCAATGTTACTATCCCCTTACGTGCCAGTGTTACTATCGTCCTCCATGCCAATGTTACCATCCCTCTATGCCAGTGTTACCATTTTCGTACATGACAGTGTTTCCATCCTCCTACATGCCAGTGTTACCATCCTCCTACATGCCAGTGTTACCATCCTTATTCATGCCAGTGTTATCATCCTTATTTATGCCAGTGTTACCATCTTCCTGCATGCCAATGTTACCATCCTTCTACGTGCCAGTGCTACCATACTCCTACATGCCAATGTTACCATCTTCCTACGTACCAGTGTTACCATCCTTCTACATGCCATTGTTACTATCCTCCTTCATGCCAGTGATACCATCCTCCTACGTGCCTGTGTTACCATCCCTCTACATGCCAGTGTTACAGTCTTCCCACATGACAGTTTTACAATCTTTCTTCTAACCAGCACTACCATCCTCCTACATGCCAATGTTACGATCCTTATACATGCCTGTGTTACCATCCTTCTACATGCCAGTGATACCATCCTCCTCCATGCCTGTGTTACCATCCTTCTACCTGCCAGTGTTTCCATCCTACTACATGCCAGTGTTACCATCCTTCTTCGTAACAGCGCTACCAACCCTCTACATGCCAATGTTACCATCCTTTTACATGCGAGTGTTACCGTTCTTCTACATGCCAGTGTTCTCATCCTCCTTCATACTGGTGTTACAGTCTGCCTACATGCCAGTGTTACAATCCTTCTACTTACCAGTGCTACCAACCCTCTACATGCCAATGTTACCATCCTTTTACATGCGAGTGTTACCGTTCTTCTACATGCCAGTGTTCT
>JAYMFT010252388.1:0-24540 GCA_038088735.1 Panulirus argus
TTGTCCCTCGTCCTCTCCAACTCCAGCTTTGTCCCTCGTCCTCTCCAACTCCAGCTTTGTCCCTCGTCCTCTCCAACTCCAGCTTTGTCCCTCGTCCTCTCCAACCCCAGCTTTGTCCCCATTCCTCTACAAACCCAGCTTTGCCCTAAGTCCCCTCCAACTCCAGCTTTGTCCCTCGTCCCCTCCAACCCAAGCTTTGTCCCCAGTCCTCTCCTCCCCAGCAATGAAAAATAAAATCTACATCGACATTTAGCATTCTCCATATTCAATTAATCAAATTTCAAAATATCATTTTTTCCGGCCTCGATGCACCTACAGAACAAACACAGCTCCCCCTTCCCCTTGCAACGTCTGGCCATCTATCACATCCGTTTCTGCCATCAGTTCTGCATCATGTGCAAGCAGACTGACCTATGACCTTAGTCCCCGTGGCGGGTCGTGAACACTCGCCATGAACAATGTGGGTCCTAGCATCGAGTCCTGTGGCACTCCAATAGTGGCTTATTTTCCGCTTGGCACTACACTAGTGACTTATTTTACACGTGTCACCCCACCAGTGACTTATCTTCCAACTGGCACTCCAATAGTGACTTATTTTCCGCGTGTCACTACATTAGCGACATATTTTCCGCGAGGAACAGGCTTCCGTCATCACTTCTCATCACATTTTCCTCTGGGCTTCTCTCCCTTTACCTTTCCAAGGCCTGAGTCTCACATACTTTCCCAACTTTTTCCTTCGTAATTATGACCTCTTGCCTATTCCCTTTTTACCTACTGGTACAAAAAATAGGGAGTTTTATACTAGCAAGGCCCGGATGATCGCCTTCATTTCCGCTCAAGGGTTGAGTCTGTTCTACGTGACCATAACTCATTTGCATCCCTCCAAGAAGACACAGACACAGACACACACACACAGACACACACACACACACAGACACACAGACACACACACACACACAAACCTCTAACATAACATCACCATGTCTTCAAGTGTCGTAACTTTCTTGAGGATTTAAATCTCTTCTGTGACGAGGGTGACCGATCTCATCTTGAGGGGCGTCATCTTTACCAGGTCACAATGCTGAGGACCGACCGGGGACCATTTACCAGGTCACGGTGCCGAGGACTGACCTGGGACCAATTACCAGGTCACGTCTGCCGGCCCATGACACGCAATATAAACATTCGTACCACACGAGGGGCAAGCGGCGAATATATATATATATAAATGTATATATATGTACAAATCTGGTCTGAGAAGTGGAGACCTTTTTTTTTTTTTTTGAGACGCCCTTCTCGCAGGGGGGAGAGGGTGGCGCCCCGCCCCAGCGCTCCACCACATGAGCGGGAATCGATGAAATCTTTACGCGACACCAGTCATTTTCCCTAGTTACAGCACCTCTGGTCGGCCCGTCCCCCCTCCCTCCCCTCCCCGCACTCCGCCGCCGTCGCTACACTTAGCGCCTCGAGCCGCCGCCGTCGCCGCTACCCTTAGCGCCACGCAGCAGCAGCAGCAGCAGCAGGAGCTTAGCGTCCCCCCCCCCTCTCCACCGCCGCCGCCGCTGCTTTTAGCGATCCCCCCCCCAACCCCAACCCCAGGCCACTTACGACAGCCGTGTGGCACTATCTGCCTCCCATATTACCCCGTCAGACCAAAACGGCGATTATGTGACTCCACTCGTGGGGGCTTCCCGCTAATCATTACCAAAATAACTCGATTCTTGATGTCGAACACGAACACCTTGTTGTGGACTGCTCGCCAGTGTGTGTGTGTGTGTGTGTGTGTGTGTGTTCAATTATGGGTTTCATATTTTTTCCCCAGGACCAAATTCTGCGACAGAGTTCCAGCGTTTCCCATGACCTTTCTGAAAGTTCCTGCGGTCCAGTTTTGCGCTACTTCCAGGAGCAGATAAACGTAGACTCCTTTAGAATTATTGTCTTTTTTTGACCAGGCTATGTTCCCAGAGACATAGCCTCGCCAATGGTCACTTTCCACTCGAGGTGTAACATCGAGCAAGAGGATCCAGTAACATCTGGGTCTCATATATATATATATATATATATATATATATATATATATATATATATATATATATAACAAATGAATTGTAATATCGATTGGTGCAAAGTTTTACACTCCGTCAGTTAAAACAAAACAGGGAATCTTCACCATAAACTCTGGTGATACGCATAACGTAAATGAGGAAAAAGAGCGAAGCAAAATAATTTCTGATGACCCCCAAAGACATGTACGCAACGCACGTAAACAGTAACTAAGCGAGCAAAATCTTAAGACTTCACAGGCTGGGCAAATCTGAATTCAAAACACTAATCCGACCTCTTTACAAATCACTTGTTCGTTCCCATCTTAAACACGAACATGTCATGTTCACTTGAAAACAAGATGCTGACGGAGTGGAGCGAGTAACGAGGTGAGCTACCAATATGATTCCTGAGCCGAGAAACAAATCCAACGAGAACCCTCTTGTCAAGACGACTTAAACTTATCAAGCTTAAAAAAAGAGAGGGGTTAAGAGGTGGTCCAATACACGAACCTAAAAATGATGGAAGACTTTGACGATCTTGATCTAAGCGCTGGCACTTAAGGCTGGAATCAATCTGATACACAACTAATGGGCAAATATTTTACATCGTATAAGGCGAAGTAGTTTCTTCTTTCGAATGGCGGTTGACAAATGGAATAATTTACCAATAAGAGCAGCTGAAAGAAGCCCCCGTTCGATACGATTCAGAGAGACTCGACAAATACTTGGCTTCAAGACCCAGGAGTGATATTACCTGGCTCCTAAGTTGTCAGAGGGTTTACAGGCATTCCTACTTAAGTTACTTGTTTGCCTTTCTACCACCATCACAACAATCTCCACGTTACAAATTGCCTCCGAGGGACCCAGTGATCTTTTGTTATTTGCAGTCCTCTTTCTCCTGTCAAAAGGAACAGATATCGTATTATCATTCTGTTAAGGGAGTAGGTATATACTGCATACTCTGTGCCGCACGAGACGTAGAGGTTGGTTCATCAGTCTTACGAAGATACGTGATGATCAACTCCTTCGAGTACTTCTTTATGAGGATCTGTGTTGCCTCCAGTGCTATACCCTTCTTTATGGTCGTCCTATTACTATTGGCTCTCCCCGCCCCTGGCCTGTCTTGCCCCTGCCCCGCCCCATGTCCTGCCCCTGACACATCCCTGCCCTGCCTCACACATCCCTCCCCCTCTCTCGCTTTGCGAAGGATCATCCCACCTCGCCCCGCTATACACAATCTACCCTAAAAGTCCGTTAAGGTCCTGCCCCTCTCTGCCCCGCCCCGACCCGCCCCACGCCTCAGGCCCTTGGCCAGCAAGGCACCCCCGACCCACCCACCCGTCACTGAGTGCCCCGCCCCGACGCTAGTGCCCTCCAAGACATATAGCCAAACAGGCACAAAGAAACCCGCCGTCACTCACGCTTCACGATTACTATGGGCTACCATACTACACACGCAGGTGGCTGTGACCAATGCCTCGGTCTCCTCACTCCTCACACTCTTGCCCTGAACACACTATACCTATCCGCCTCTCCCATTCGAGCGAGGTGGCGTCTGGAAAACGAAAAAGAACAATGGCCTCATTTGCACACAGTCAGTCTCAAGCTGTCGTGTATAGTGCACAGAAACCAGAGCCAGCCATCCAAAGACAAGCCCCACAGCCTGCTCCGTGGATTACCTGCTTCGAAAGCCTTGGTTCACCCTAGCAAGAACACGTCGCTCCCCATATACCACTTCGATGATTTAAAATCGTGCATTATATATATATATATATATATATATATATATATATATATATATATATATATATATATATAATCTTAATACCTTCACGGCCAAAGTATTCATCACAAAATCAAGTTTCATGCCGACACGTCACCCTCACTTAGTGCTACTTATAAATGGAAGAGTATGATTGACATGAATGAAGCACTTGGAACTATTACAGTACGAAGATTTGAGATAAGACGACCCGATATGAACAAGCTGCGGTATGTAATTTTTTTTTTCTCTCAAACTTGAAAATGACCGGACAAAGTTCGTGCGAGTGTCTTTAAGTTATCCACACACCTTTAGCGTCACAAGTTCCCCACAGGAGCCGCACGCTATAATATTCATCACGGGAATAAAACGCTGATTATATAATGATGCCGATTACGCGAGCAAAACGCCTGATACGTGCACGTAATGCTGAATACGTATTCACAACGCCCATGACACTCTCATAACATCCTCGTAATGCCGCCTCTATGCCCAAAATGCCGTCTATATGATCACAATGCCCTTTAACAGGGACAATATGGACTACAGACACACAGACAGACAAAGACACACACACACACGAAAACGCAGGTCTTCCATTGACGCTGCCAAATATACGGCCAAAACATCGACAGTATCACCGTTCCCACGCCCACAACAGCATTCCCACACCCACCACCACGCCCACATTACCTTCCCCACGCAGAAAACACGGCCCCCATGCCCGCAACACCGTTCCCACGCCCAACACGCCGTCCGGAGACTCCAGAAAGGCAAGAGTTTGCCCAGACCATGTCCCCGATCCCGCCTACAGGCCTGCAGCGCTGTCACTACACCCAAGGGGCCAGCCACTCGTCCGGAAGGCTAGTCACACGCCCACTAAGCCGGCCACACGCCCATAGAATCGTCCACGCTGACGCCCTTCAAGCCGCCGACACCAACTACCACATGTCCTTACATACGCCTGCACGGGGGCTCCGGCGCCTAGCATCCACCGTCAGCAGTCCTATGGCACACACACACACACACACACACACCGAAGAAGTAGAGGAGAGCCCCAGACCCCAACGGTGAGGTGTCCAACAAGGTAAGGGTGAGGCCCAAAATTAGCCCCGGGAGGAAAATGTAGGCCGGAGGACTCACGTTTCTCCTCTCGGTGTGAGTTCTTGCCCTCCTCATCTCACTACATCAGCGATGCCTACCCTCCCTAAAGTCCTCTGATGCACGGTCAACCCTTAGACATGACCCTGGTGCCAAAATCAGTGCCTCCTGGTACTGCAGTGCCAACGACAAGACTCTTGCCTCGTACACCCGCATTACCACCCATCGCGCCTAACCTCTCTTCTCTCACTGTCATCCGCACGCACGGATATGTCTTTCCATCACCCTCCGCCTGCATCCTTGTAATCCGTGGTCTAAATCATCCACGATCCTTATCCCTACTCTATACTACCTGTAGTATCAGCACGTACCGTATCGCAGTCCCGTCACAATCGACAGGTGTATTGCTACCCCGTACTGCCGTACCGTCACAGTTGACAGGTGCGTTACTGTCTCGTGCCATGGCAGGGTTTTACAAGACAGATACAACTTGACGCGGCTCGCTGTGTCAAGAGCTGGTAGCCACGCATCTCATTCTCAGGTACGAGAATTACGTTACGTCATAATTTTTCACGAACTTCAAAGCCCTACTGAAAACATCTCGTGAGAGAATCCGGTGCGTGATCTCCACGCTTCCACCACTTCCCACCACCTCGCGAACCCCCAACACCAACGACCACACCTCCCACAACACATCCAACACTCTCACAGCAACACCAACAACACAACCCCATCTCCCACACCAACAACCCGTTCCCTAGGGGTCACTGGAAGCCCGGCATGGGACTGGGTCGCACCAGGGTCCAGCGCAGGGGCCAGGGCGCCTACCAGAAAAACTTCCCCCAGTCCACTGGTTTCTGAACGTCCGTCCGTCCGGGGCAGGCAGGCAGGCGGGCGGGCGGGCGGGTCCGAAGTCCACTCCGGGGCCCACAGCTGGCCATAACAGCTGCTCTCGCCATCCGACATGAGTAATGACGTAATGGTTCTAATTTAAATGAAATACTGAGATACATCTGCCCGGGCATGGAGCAGCGCTGGGGGGACGATGAAGGTAGATTGCCAGGGTGATAGCAAGAGATCCGGTACTAATATTCCACACGGGCCACGCAATTCCTGCAAGGGGGAATGAATTGCTGGGAGTAGAAGTAGAGGATGGCAGAAGTGGAGGGAGCTGAGGTACGGACAATGCGGGATCCGATTTGGCAGATGATTTCCTGTTTCCGTTCACATAGTAACATGTTTCCCCGTCGAGTTACGTAACCACCTTAACAGTCAGAAGCCTTTTACCCTCCTTCCCCACTTGACTCCACACCCACACATGACTTCCCCACATTCCCACCAAACCAACCCACACACACACACACATACACACACCAGCGACTCAAACACCTTCACATCCGCTCGGCTCGCCAGCCCAACTCGCCGCGCCGCTGGATTCAGATGTTATGAGACTCCAATGTCGTGCTCGACCGGCAACGGATGACACAATCAAAACATCACAACTCCAGTGGCCTGACTGCAATGTCGCTCCCTCATTTGTATGACGCCGGCCTCTGCTCCGAAAGGAAGAGTCTTGAACTGCCTGTGTTTGGACAGTATTACCGAAAGCTACCATGAACGCAAACACGGATATAAGTTATGAATCATTGGCTTGATGAAATTATATATTCATGCGATTCTTTTTAAAAAAACTAAAGAGGTGTTCCCGGAATACGCAAGCTATAAGCCACTCTCGACAAAGGCTGTGTCATCGTTAGAGGCCGGAATGGGTTACAGCGCTGTCGAGGGCCATCTCGCCCCAAAGGAGAGCAAAATTACCCTGCTCCCGCACGGAGAGCAGCCTTACAGCTGCAGGAACCCCAGTAGAGGGGTCCTGGGGGTTTACATAACTGACAAATCAAATAAACCGAACTTCCTGTTTACGTTCCTGATACCTTAATATGGGACGCTGCCTACTTGATGTAAAAACTAAATTCATCTACTCGCCCAACGCATTTCATCAATATTCGTCCCCGTACCCACCTCAATAAGCCCATGTATTATGCACATATCTCCTTCTCCATTTAGTGGCTAGTTTCCCCAGACTGGGGGAAGGAGGAGAGGAGAACGCGAAGACGTCAGTATGGTTTCAACTTCCAAGAAAAGTGAAGGCCACAGCTGACTGGCCGCACACCTGTGCCACTGGTCGTGTCTGGGGCCAAAGGTGTGTACACACACACACACACACACACACACACACACATACCGTATACCAGAGGATACAGACACATAACAAACAAACCTTGGCGTGTAACACGTGACACATACAGCAAAGGATACAGACATAACACACGTATATCAGAGGACACACAAATAACCCCCATACACCTGGGGATACAGCGACAACAGCGATATAACACATACACCAGCGGATACAGAAACATATCACAACACAAGCAAAGCAAAAATAGAGACAGAGACATTGTACACATTCACCACGGAATACAAAGAGACAATACAAACATCAGGGGATACAGAGACACAACACGCATACGACAAGGCTATACACACAGACATGTACCATGTAAACATCATATGATACGAAGAGATACAATGCAAGCAAAGTATACGAATATAAAAAAAAATCAAAATGAAAACAGGAGAACTACGTGATTACTAAAGGTAACTGAAAAAGTACTCTAAATCGGCTTCTGGAAACAAACAAACACACACATACACACACACACACACACATCGAATGTATCCCATCCTAATGATATTCAAATACCACAGGGTCTTGTTCCGATTTACCATGGGAGTGTTCAGTTGTACGGCACCTGTCGGGACACTTCACACTGCCTGATGTCTCGACATCTTCGCCGTCAACTGGTTCTTCCAGTAAACCGTGGCCCTAGATAGGTTTTGAAAGCATTACGATAAATACTTGAGCTGGGAGGTCATACCTCTCTTGACCATATTGTCAACAAGGTAATAAGGGTTTGAAAGCATTACATGAGGAGTTCGATGGAACAGTGTCTGAATTCCTATGTCTTTAGAGATACTGAGATACCGAGTAAGCTGAGTAACGAAGCAGCACCCAATACTAGTTTAGGACATTTAAGAGCGCTGAGAGCTGCTCTGAAATCAGACTATGATAAGGCCTTGACGGGAGCTCTTTAAAAGGTTTTCCAGTCACTTGTAACTTGTAAAGTCCTGAAGCCTCAACTTGAGCTATGCCACCTAGCTGTTGGGACATACGTAAGTGGCACAGATATGTACACCTCTGCTATATATCACACTAACACACACACAGCCAGGACTACCCTTCCCTGAATGCTAGGAACAGTCACCAAATGCTAGTTTATGAGTAAGAGGGATATGACCCAATACACTGCTAATGGTATCTAAGTTTAAGCTCTTAGGCTGTTGAGAACTGGACACACACACACCCTTTTCGGACCCCAGACGCTGGTATATCTTGCCTTAACGCGGCCTTCCTGAGTATGACTTTAATGAGGTGGGGGTGGGGGGTAGGGGTGGTGGGGGGATATGGGAGAGTTAACTGATGCTGGGGTTAAAACAGATGGCGCTGAACCACGCAAGGTAGCGTTTAAGTCTGTCAGGTGTGAGAACTATCTCTGTGAGCTGGGGTTTCAAGGGGTGTTCAAGAGTCATGTGTAAATTTGTAGGCAAAAACAGGTCATCTAACTGAGGCACTCAGTTTCAAAAGCGGTGAAATACAAAAGGGAAAGAGCATGAATCATGGGTCACGAGAAATCGAAATCACCTTTAAGTCAGATGACCCGGAGGAGTCCGTCCTATAACAGAAACACCCACAGGTTACACACACACACATCTGATCTCGTCACCACGTACTGGCCTATATTCTGCCCAAGGATGGGCCTATTGGAACTACATCGATTTTTAAAGTAACACGAAACACCATTAGCAGGGAAACTACCTATGCTCTATAGAGCGAGTCGGGAATATGTTTAGATCCTGCACAGTCTTAAACTGACGCACACAGCCCCACTCCAACCACAGAGGAGGAGGCAAAAGAGTTACAAAACAAAACCCGGTATCAAACATCAACAGAATGTTCAAGTCTACAGATACAAGTAGAATGAACTGTGAGCATAAATCTGTTTAACCCAGCGGAACAAGGGTTCATGGTGGGAGACCCTGCTTTTCTGAATTGCTTCATCACAACAAAATTGTTGAGGATCTGAGGAAGAAGCAAAAGAATTATGTGATATACACAGAATCTGGGAAGATCTTGGACAAAAAAGGTCATGGTATCACAGCGCACAAAATAGGTAAAAATGGGAACTGGTTGATGGATAATTGTTAAACTGGATGTAAAATCTCTGAGCCAAGATGCGCGAGGAATATGAATCAGGTACTTTCCAATACCTCAACGGTATGAAACTCTGTCCTGTAAGGTATTGCAGATACCCGTTCCTCATTCTAGCATCTCCCAAAGACAATGCACAAGTCTATGTCTCGCTCTGCATACGATACCAAATGAGGCACATGACGGCGAGAACCTACAAGTGGACATAAACCAAGCCTTCCGGAGAAGCACTCGTAGCAACGAAGTTTCCAGTGAAACCTCAATATCATTGCTATTGATATCACTGCTTATAATTTACTCAGAGGCTTCCTCATCCTGATCTTCCAAGATGTGACGGTATTTGTGTCCGGAGCACTGAACAATGTTATCTTGGAGGATGTCATTTACCTGGTCGCACTGATAGCGAGGAGACAAGAGGCAGCCAGTTGGTTCGACGGTTCATGGCAGCGTCCCTGGGAGATGCGAGGCCTTACCTCAAGTATACATCAGTTTCGGTTTTAATGCTTTATTCCTTGATACAGGAATCGGGATCCTGGTGCTGCCTGGTCCCGGTAGCCTGCCCGCCTGTCGGAGGTGGAGGATAGGGAGGGGAAATTTGGTAATACAGAAACAGCGTCCCAAAGTGTTACAACCCACGTTACTCTTCCAGGGACTCGACAGCTTTGGTAGGAACCTGCCGAGGTTCCGGGGGTGCGGTGTTCCATGATAGGCAGCCCCATTCATCACGTTCTTCTCCCAGGTATCCTCACACAGGTTTCATGAAACAGCAGGCTGAGATATGCCCCGTACGCCTGCATTCTTAGCAGTGATCCACCACCGTAGGCGAGTGGCGGGATGAGGGAGTGTTGGGCTCACTCTTCCTCACTTCCATGATCTTCTCGCTGGAATGGCTACCTTTCTTAATTGACCATGGTTTTTTTTTTTTTCTCCCTCTTTCTTATATTTACACCTGACATCTGTCGAGCGACGTCGATGAGGAGTTCTTCAGAGGGTAGCGGGAAGACAAGACACTCCGGCATTAGTCTGAGGCGTTGTAAGATGCATATCTTGTTCTTCAGTCTCACGTCCAGGAGCCCTAGTCTCTACAACGCTGCATCATGCTTCATCCGTCCGCGATGAGGGACGGAGGCTCTACGGGTCTGCTTCTTGCAACATCATCCTTTGCCCCTCTCCTTTCCAACCCTGGTCCTCTACCCCTCCCTAGACAATCTCCCCACCCCACACCCACCCACCCCACCTCCCTAACAACCCGACTGTCTTAAAATTATGGGACAGTCTTCACAACCTTCAACTGATGCCTTTCTAAACGAAAAAAAAAAAAAATGTATCTCAAACGGAGGCGAAAGACTGATGCCTGCTTAAAGACGTCCCTTCGTGAGGAAAAGGGATCTTCCTACATCCGGAAATACGCTTCACAAGGCCTCCTCCGACTGTGTCTTCTTCACCAAGGGACGCAACTAAACACGACTCGACCCCGTCGCAAAAGATACTCCTCCCTCCCCAAGACTTTTAGTGGTGGCATCTGGCCTCGTCCTCCCCACCACCCTCACCCCTTCCACCTGCTGCTGCTGCTGCTGCTCCCCTCTTCCACACACACACACACCTGCAGAGCATCTCTCTCCCCCCCCCCTTCCTTTCCCCACTCCCCCTCCTGACCCCTCTCACCCAACACCTGCAGTAAAACCCGCCCCTCCACCCGCGGACCGGCCGACCACCACCTCCCCTTCCCCCTCCCCCAGCGAGCCCCTCCGGGTCAGGCCATCCCATCCCTAACCACCCCAACACCCTCCCCACCCCCGCCCCCAGGACGGCAGTGCCCGTAGCCCGGACTCACTACCACCACTGTTTACGACCCGCCCGACCCACCACCACCACCACCACCTCAAGGGGACTCGCCCTGCCCGCCTCGCCCTGCCAGAGTAGCGGAACCAAGACCACAGCGAAATGAGGAAGGACCACGGTCTCTCACCTCTGTAACTACAGAAGGAAGACAGACGGAGTGGAAGCGATGTTAACACCTCCTGTGTACTTTGAAAAGCAGGAGGGAGGGAGATAGAGACAGAGAGAGTTAAGTCGCTAGAGACACGTTGGACGGACAACAGGGACGGAAGACACAGGGAGAGTAGAGAGACCCGTCTCTCCCTCGGCCGCTAAAGACAGAAAAGCGGGGAGACAGTACAGCTGGCATCATGTGCAAGGGGGAAAAACTCCCTACAATTACGTCCGGGCAAATGACTGAGTATACTAGGGAGGGATTAGGCCGTAACACACTTAGAGATCGTGGATACCCCGTCCTCACCAAGTCTAATATTAGAATTAAGGTCTCCATTACCGTAGCTCTCTCGGTTATTGGGGTCAGGGGCCAATTAGTCCTAATTCCAGGCGGATGTATCACGCAACTCTCGTCCAGGACCTGTGGAGCAGCAGTTTATTTTGGCACACTCTAGCACCGTAACGGTCTTAGCCATCTAACCTTTCTCTCTTGCACCCACGAGTGGTGAGCGCTACGGGCTCTTTAAACGATCACATCGGTTGAGATCTCGCTAGCGTTGTGGCGGTTTTAGCGGTTTAACCATCGTTTTGCACTTGCACTAGCTGGCGATAAGCGCTTACAGCTGTTTGGCGATCATTACTGTTTAAGCGTTCTGCGGTTTACAATGGTTTAAGCCTTCTCTGGTTTACAATAATCTACGCGTCCTCTCCTCTACCATGGTTTAAGCGTTCGGAGGTTTGCAATGGTTTAACTATTACTGTGGTTTAACTGTCCTCTGTACTACAATGGTTTAAGTTTTCTCCGGTTTGCAGCGGATTCAACGATCTCGGTTTAACAGTGGTTCAAGCGTTCTCAGAGTTAAAATGTTCTGAACGTTCTTTCGTTTACAGTGGTCAAAGAGTTCCCTTGTTTACAAATGTTCAAGCGCACTCTGGTTTACAATGATTTAAGCCTTCTCTGGTTTACAATGATTTAAGCCTTCTCTGGTTTACAATGATTCAAGCCTTCTCTGGTTTACAATGACTTAAGCCTTCTCTGGTTTACAATGATCTAAGCCTTCTCTGGTTTACAATGATTCAAGCCTTCTCTGGTTTACTGTGATTCAAGCCTTCTCTGGTTTACAATGACTTAAGCCTTCTCTGGTTTACAATGATCTAAACGTTCTCTGATTTACAATGATTTAAGCCTTTTCTGGTTTACAATGATTCAACGTTCTCTGGTTTACAATAATTCAAATCTTCGGTTTACAATAATTCAAACTTTCTTTGGTTTACAATCATTCAAGCCTTCTCTGGTTTACAATAAATCAAGCCTTCTCCGATTTACAATGATCTAAGCGTTCTCTGGTTTACACTGTTCGCTGCTGTTTACCGCGGTTAACTTTCCATGTACCGCACAAATTTCTTCTCTCATCTAACCAGAACTAAAACTTTAAGATGCTTTTTTTTCTCTCTTTTTTCTTTTGTTTCAAGTTCCCGGCTTCCGATGTTGTTTGGCTTTTCAGCCATTGTTTTTACGTGAAGACTTTTATTTCTCTCATCTTTTTTTTTTTACTGGGATTTACTGTCATTCAGGCTATTTTTCTAACGCCTCTGCACTGGATCCTCAACTTTAATATTTCTGACTTTAATTTTTTTGCGACGAGTCTTGTTTGTTCCCGCATGGCGGTCTTTTTTTTTTTTCTTTTTCATTCCACGCTCCCAGACTCTATACTAGACTCCATACAGATACGCATAATTATTCGCTATGTTTATGATATCATCTAGCACTCCTCGCTAGTATCTAGCTCCCTCTGCTATCACCTAGCACTCTTCGCTGGTGAACAGATTCCATCGTTATCATCCAGCACTCATTTCTGCTATCATTTAGCAACTCTTAGCTATCATCCAGACCCTTTCGCTGCCATATAGCACTCTGCTATCTAGATCTCCTAGATATCGTTTAGCACTCTTCGCTACTGCCTAGCCCCTTTGGGTATCACCTAGCATTCAAGTCTACTATCTAGCTCCCTTCGCTACCATCTAGGTATCGCTGAACTCTGCATACCATCATCCATAACTCTTCGTTATCGAGCATCTTTAATCGTTATCATAAACCCCTTTTCTCGCAGCCGCCTACTTCGTTTTGCTATCGTCTGCCAGTCTCCGGCTTCAATTTGTATTACGTATTACAAATTGACTAAATAGAGTATCATTATCATAATAATTACGATTTATATCTGGCTCTGTCTCATCTAACATCAACTCTCTCGAAAGTCATCCATCCGCACATTGATTATCATACGACACTCGGGCCAAGCCTCTAGCTTGCAAGACCACCACCAGACTGAAGGAATGTATTGTCAGTGATGTGGGTAAAGCAAGATAACAGATGATGACCTTATGGTCGAAGTTATCTCTCACTCGAGGTTATCTGCAGGAGGGCAGTAATACACAGGCGTACGTGGGAAAGATAAGGAAGACCTGATGGTCTAGGACGTGGTTATCTGCCGGATGACAGTAATACAATAGAGTACTGGGGGAAGATAACAGAGATCTGATGGTCTTTGACATACACTGTAGTACAGGGGAAAGATAACAAAGACCTGTTGGCCCATGACGAAGTTCTTTTTTTTTGCCGGGGGACTTTATAATCACTGTACAGGACAGCAAAGCAGAAGGCCCTTCCTGTCGAATTTCCTTCACAATTACTTCAAAAATAACGGTAAAGAACAAAGACAGGTGATCGTAATTAGGTATGAGAATTTTTGACATTGCGTGTGTGTGTGTGTCTGTGTGTATGAGTGTCTGTGTGTGTCTGTGGCTGTGTGAACAGATGGACAGATACATATTTACACACCTTAAACTGCTTCGTAGTTGACATTAAGATAACTGACATCATATTTCCTTGCTGTTTCTTGAGCAGAGATGACAGTATCGACGACATGCTGTGTAAAACTTAACAGTACTACTTACCTATTTGTTTCTCTTTATGAATCGTGAATTAGTCCTCACCGGAAAACTGTGGCAACGTCTTAGATATGTAGAGTGATAATGGTCGATCAGATTCTGAATGAAAAGGACATTTTATAAATGACAGTCATGTAGATAATGATAGTCCACAAATACATACATGTGGTCCTCGAGGCATTAATGGATTGATTCATCATTAGCCATTTTATCAAATAGAATTACTAACACCCTACATGAGGGTTTAAGCTATTTATTACATAAAACTGTTTATGAAAACTGCCAACTCCACAGTTCATCATTCTGCACATCCTATAGAGTATGCCAGGAATTTTAATGACCTTGTTATATTCTAGTATTTTATGGTCATCTGTGCTTCATTTGTTTGTCAATTAGGTATGTATTTAGAGACCGAAGTGGTTGCTGTACATATCCTGGGCAGTGGTACTTATGTCGATTAGGCGGCTCACAGCAGTCTAAGCATACCACTCTATACCATGATATATATATATATGCTCCCAACAGTGAGGCAGTGCAATTGAATATGTCAGGTCAGGCTAATGGCTGGGAGGCAGTTTGTCAGACTGTTCAGGGAACTAAGATACTCAGGCCATGATATCAAAGCTTTACTTACATATCATTACTGGGTCCAAAGCTCTGTCTTTAGAGATTCCTTTGGTGAATATTTCCCCTCAGTGACTGACATCGGTTATCCTCTACCATCGCAGATATTCTTGCTTATATTCTGAATAGTTTTTCCTGTTGTCTGGGTGAAGTTACCTTTAATGAAAGTCATTACTGGGTATCAACTCAGGACGGGGGACTGGCCAGGGATTTGCCAACTGCTAATGAGATCTCTTGCTGAGCTTGATTAAATGCTATTTAATCACGTAGCTGCGCAAACAATAAAGCTATTAACGTCAACTGCTTCATGTTTTTATTTAGAAGAGAGAGAGAGAGAGAGAGAGAGAGAGAGAGAGAGAGAGACAGAGAAAGAGGAGGGAAGGAGAGGAGAGACGGTTCGTGGTACCGGGGGGTGTTGCAGTCTCTCACCACAGCGTTACGGAAATGTTGCCTCTTGCCGTCGTGAAGGGTAGATCCAGGCGATGTGACGGTGCGCTCCCGATGCTGTCTCTTGGGAGAATGTGACAGGCGGGTCTCCGTCAGCAGCTTCTGCATGCGGCTGGAGGTTCTCATCAACCCACAAGGCCGAGCACTGGGAGCCATGTCTCCCCTCAACATTTCATGAGTCATATGAGAAAAGGTGAGACAACGAGAGAACGTCAGTGATTTAAATCAGTGCAAAGAAACATGTTGCATATGTCAGGAGGAAGGAGGGAGGAGGAATTCCGCCAAAGGACTCTCTCGTACCCTTGTTTATTTGTGGGCCAAGCAAAACACAGTACAGGCCGGTAGGCGCTACAGGCTCTGCATCTGATGCTCGCTTGGTGTGCTCTATACACGAGAGAGACTGGTTGCCCTAGGGAGGGTATGAAAGTGCGTCTCCTGTGGTAGTCCATGAAGCAATGTCGCCTGGGGAAGGTTATGATACAGTGACACCAGACGCAGGACCATGGACTGGGTCTTGAAGAGGGATATAGAAAAGCTTCACATCCAGGAAGCGTTTTAGAACTAGACACTTGAAACACACTTACTTAGGCTGGTGTCTTGGGGTTTATCACGTTAAACAGCCTAAGAAGTGCTGTTGTCTAAGACGAACGATGATAAGATCAATATCCCGTTATGTTCTGTTAAAAACCAGTACGGTAGTCAAGTTGTGTGTGTTTGTGTGTATGTGGGAAATGTGAGAGATCTGTGTCTGCCTGGATTTCTAATGAGTCTCAGCGTCAGGGTAGCGAAGTCGACCTGGTGACACTTGGAAGGCTCAGGTAACTGTTAATCAGGTTAATCAGTTTAATCAAGTTGTGTGTGTGTGTGTGTGTGTGTGTGTGTGTGTGTGTATATGTGTGTGTGTGTGTGTGTGTGTGTGTGTGCACGCGCGAACGTTGAGAAAGACCTGGATCAGCCTGGTTTTCTGGTGAGTCTCAGCGTACTGAGTAGTGGAGTTGTTCTGTTGACAACTGGGAGGTTTATGTAACAGACAGGATCAATCTACGCTTGTCTGCTACCTGAGAACTTCAAGCTGTGGCCGATAAGAGCCTTGTCTCAGTGACAAATGGGAGCAGAGACACCATCACAGACAAAGGCTGGGGTTCGTTTCCCCGAGGATGTTCGACACAGTACCAAAACAAGAAGTGAACGCAGAATGTTTTTATTCGGTGGTGATCCTGGATCCTGGACGAGGTCATGACTGGAAGCCTGGATCGGACGCTCAGAAGTGTTCTCTTGGATTCAGCGGCCAGACTTTAGTCTTGTACTCAACGTCCACTAAAATGCTTCGACCTTGTGGCCCGTGAGTGAATGGACTCAACAGTTCACAGAAAAGTGTCCAGAAGGGCGAAGCTTCACGTCTCAGGGTCACCAAACAGGAAGGTAACAACACCCAGTTGCTACTTCTACTTCATATAGGATCCTGGTTGCCTCCTGAGCTAGAGTAGGTTACCTAAAACCTAATATGTTGAACAACAACACGGTCAGACCTGAACTAGTTTTTATGCAACATCAACCACTGTAGTTGCAAATGTTCACTTTAAGTGAAGTGACTGATGACAGCTTTTTCTCCATAACCTTTGTCTAAGTCGTTATTGCCTGCCATCTCCACTCTGGTGTTGACACGAGAGATCTGAACCATTTGACTCGACGGTACGACTCTTTAGTACAAAGATCAGATCTTTTACCACGACGGCGTGACTGACCCTGGGTGTGATGGGTGGACTTTGACCCGACTTTTTGAGGGCTCAGGTAAAGGTCATGCCATCCTCCTAAAGGGACTATACCAGTCTTGCACCGTCATGCTCATGATAACCACCAGTACCAGTCGAACCACTGGTGGCGGCATGACCCTTGAGGGCAGAGCGTTGGCTGGCGTCCGTATCAGCTGGTATCAAGTGGCCACCAGGATAATGGAGGTGTCGCTTCATATCCTGGGTTGCAGCCTGCCCGGCTGGTGGTGGTGGTGGTGGCCACACTTTATACCCTGGCCCGGCTGGTCCTACAGGACGTTAGTAGGGATGGTTCATATCCCTCCTGGCCACATAGGAAGGTAGCCAGGATGCTGTATATCCAGGATGGCCTTTCACGAGCGAGGCAGCTAAACGTTATACCCAAGTCTTTCTTATATCTATAAGGCCTTACGTGAAGTAACGTCACTCAGCCCATATAACAGGGCCGTATATTACTGAAACTGACAGAATTTATCAGCTCCACAAAGAAGGCATAATGACGACAGCTGCAAGCAGGTCTGAACGATAACGGCATTACCCCGTGGCACCAGGCACACCAGGGGTGCCTCACCATCCTCCCGTGGCACCAGGTACGCCGAGGGCACCTCACCATACCTGCTGCTGGTGTCTGGGGATAAGACTGGAAGAGAAAACTCGGTTATAGCATTGTCTCTCCACAGGGGTCCTGATACCAGGCGTTTGTTAAATGATGATGGTATGTCAGGAATTCCTCCGCCAGTATATTGCTCTTCATGCTGGCTGCAGATGAATTTCAGATGTTTTTTCTTTTATATCTCGTGGCAATTATTGAACTGAGAGAGTTCAAATATGTGCTGAAAAGACCGACCTGCATTTTATAGATATTAGATTTCTGTTTTCCTTGCTATTCCCAACCAGGAAAAGATTCACATCTTATTGTTCATAGTCATCTTCCCAGTGTTTCAGAACACAATTTCAGAGGATGATTTTTCAATCATTTAAACCAAAAAGAGTAATGAATAATGATTTTGGGTAAAGGTGCTTGATGACTGTGGGGCTGGGCTGTGGTGACCGAAGCTGGTTCTTGGAGGATGTGTTTGGCTGTGGGCCAACTGGCCCTCTCCTCCTGCCACAATAAATAATGACCCTAGGATTAAGAACTGGTCATAGACGCCCTGGTGGGCGAGTTCCCAGGCGTTTTGCCACGCCTCCTGTGCCATATTCATCAGGGACCTGGCGACATCATGATTGTCCACTGGAGGTAACGGCCACAGGAGGCGAGAAGTGAAGAGACTGAGCAAGACCACCAGGTAGCTGACTGAGGCTCTAGTACAGGACTGGGAACAGGATCCTTTGGAAGATGTGGGGGCATTACGACACCTAATGATCCACGATGTCCTTGCAGCTGCAACATTGCCAATGGCTGAAGGCAACAGTCAAGAGATTGCGATCTCGAGAACGGAAATACTGAGACAATTCTTGCAAGAATAAATCAGATTCTTAACCCTCAGGGAGGAGGACCTCCAACGCTTTTACAACAGACACCTTATCTTTGCATCTCATCTCTGACAACGAACAAAATGTGTAGATAAAAAATGCAAATCAGACGCTGACTCTAAACCTATTTTCTCTCTTTCTTTTTCTTTTGCTGTTTTGGAAGAATATGGAAACGTGTAGAAACCAGGAAGGTCAAGATCACACCTCCTGTCCCTTGATATTTTCAACTGAGACAGATATTCATAACCAATAGTTTTTTATTTTTCGTCGATCGTACAGTACGCCTGTGTGTGTGAGACAGTCTTCACGATTATATCCGCAAGTCCATAAGAAAACAGCAATAAACATATGTACACAAAAGCAAGGAAACAGGAATACATGTCTAGACAACTATGTAAATGAATGAACACAAAATATAATTTTGTTTAAAAATACCTAAACTTTTTCATCTAAACTGTGAGCAATTACGAGATGCATAAAACTAAATACACTTTGAAAAACGCAGAGAAAAATGCGCATACACTTCACAACTACATCAGAGTTTCAGGATTTTGTCTTCAGTGGAAAAATATATGAAAATTACCCATATGATAATTTTTATGGAAATTTATATTAAATGTGATAACAGTGGCAAACACTGTAGGGAGGAGCTCAGTAATAACACAGGAATGCGTGCTATCCTGCATTACTTATACATCAGCGTCAAAAAGGATGCAATTAAATTCTTTCGGACGAAAGGCGCAGAATTAGGGAAATTCTGTGTCGCTCATTCAGATAAAGCCTTTAACTGCAGGAAGTTAGGATTATCGCAGGTAAATGACACTCTCGGCTATGTAGGTAAAGTCTCGTTAACGTGGATCTTGTCACGGTATTGCAGTACTGAACACGGTGTTGGCCAGATCGAATGGTATGGAAGGAGTGAAAGCTGTGAGGTACATCATGAGGGAATGCTGTGAGGAGGAGTGTTTGGGCGCCTTGTGTAAGAAGTGTGAGTGAATATGAGAGTGTATGAATGCGTATGAGTTGCGTATAGAGGTTTCTATACGTTTGTGTAGGTCTATTAGACAAGGTGAGCGTCGGAGACCGTAGCTGGAAAGGATGGTCTGGAAAAGTGTACATGGAAGAGGTTCCTGTGTATGTGCGAGGAGCAGGTGTGTGTGTGTGTGTGTGATAGTGTATGGAGGACGTGTAGACATGGGTTGGGTATTGAGTCCTGGAACACTGGAGCGCAGTGAGACTGTGACCACAGTTCAGGGGTATAACAACACCAGCCTCAACATACCACCACATGTATCGGTCAGTATCCCTCCCACACTTTACTGCATGTCCACATCCCACATCAGGAATTCGATGAACTACTGGCGGTGTCAAGATTTCCCTCAAGTTTATGGAAAAGGATGTTATACGACACCCACATTGAGGTACGCAGCACCAGTTGGGTCACCCGACTTGTGTAGACTTATACAAGAGATCTGCTAGAAAAGGTTAGGAGGAAGGTAGCACAGACTGAACCTGAAGTGAGAGATTTGAGCTACAGTAAGAGGCATTAAAGGACTTCCTCACTCTTGGAGAGAAAAAACGGAGACACGACACTTACCCTCAAGTTCCTGAATCGATTTGAGAGTGTTGGTTATACGTAGTTTGTCTGTTCGATATTGACTGAAACTGACGAACAAGACGATAGACCATAAAGAGAAGAAATGGGAAGAAAATATTCTTGATATTCATATAGAAAGACAAATGCAAGGATACACAAGCACAAATGCAGAGAAAAGTCCTATTCACCAAAAAAATAAAATCACAAGTAAGATTGTTTTTCTTTTATTTTTTCCGGCGGAGCGCAGCGCTTGGAAACAAATGCGTAAGATTTGTCAACAGTAATGTCGAGATAATTCTTTGAAAGCTAAAAAAAAAGATCCATTGTTCATATACTCCTAAGGTGGTCCGGCCGCACACAAAGGCTGCCACAGTAAAGCAAACACGAGCCTCAACGTGAATATATTTCCCTCCGCTACAGACACTTTTACCAGTCGGATTAATGTGGGCACACAAGACCTCCGCTCCTTCCTCCCTCGACGTCTGCCGCTGTGAGCACATAAGACCTTCGCCACCTCCACCGTCTGCCACTGTTGAGGTTGTCGGCAGACGACAGTAGACTCGCACATTTCTTGTGTCCATGAATTCCAAACGTGAACATATCATCCCAGTGTTTCCCTGAATAACTGCTGAATAATGAAGAAGACCTTAAAGGCTAGATATATGGCCTGCTTCCTGTAGGAAAAGAAGGACTCTCTCTCTTTCTTTCTCTCCCTCCTTTTTTATCCTCCGTTCACACACGACCTCCTCTTGTCCTCTCCTCATCAGTCTCCTCCGTGTACTTGAGGGGACATGCAGCTGTGATTGTAACCAGGCGACCCACCAGATGGACCTGGCCAAGGGTTATGGGGTCATGGCCTCGCCGCCCTCACTGGCTTCTGCGCTCGTTGGGCCGAGCTTCATCTGGCCGAGGGATTGGGTGGCGTGTGTGTCGGCCATCCCGGCAGGAGTTCATCACACCGGAGCCGTCCGAGTGAGGGGCTCTGGTGCCAAGGGAGGCCAGGTGGGCCCTGGCCTTCCTCGGTGACCATACCGTCTGCTGCGTTATGGGTGAAGATGTTGTCTGCAAGGTTGCGTGCCGTGCTGCCTGGACGGAAGCGTGTGGTACTACCTGGAGGGTCGTGTGTGTGGTTGCCTGAGGGTCGTGTGTGGCGTTCTCTGGTGGGGCTTTTTTCATGCCGGAAACGGTGCAGGTCGCTTTCCAGACGCTGGTCCGTCAGCCCCGTGAAGGGCTACACTGGCCCTCACTCCCTCGCCTGGACGATTCTCCAGGGTTTCCTCGCTGCTCATCTATATGCAAATTACCGCTCATGTATGCTCCTGAAAATTGTGATTACCGGAGTTCAAAGAAGCTCAGCGTTGAAAGAATTTCATTTGAATACGTGTTTGGGTCGGCTTGAGTCTCCTTTTTAAAATGATGGGCAGACATCTTAAGCTAAGGTCTCTTATCTCTTATTCCACCATTTAATCTTCTTTGATCCATCTTTCAGCATCGCTTCTCTTCCCAGTATCAACAGTAGTTAGGAGGGACTATGACACATACTGAAGCAATCCGTCTTGGTAAATATTCATGCCCGTGACTAGAGCCACCAACGTATTAAGAAAAGATATATAATATAATGGTAAAAGTCTGTTGTTTAACTTTCATGTATATGCGATTACGAAGATTAATTCACACAGTACATTACTTACTTCTGCGTAAAGAACCTTACCCTAATGAAGTTGCAGCTTCCTTTGAGCTGAGCCATTACTGTGTTCACCAGATCTGAACATCTTTCATGCCGGGAATTCAGCCGGTGCTCATGTGAGTTTTCCCTCCAGGTCCGTGTTCGTTGAGAGGGCTCGAGAGTTTTCCATCTCTTACCAGGACGAGGGTATCCGGAGGAGGGGAGAGCCAGACCTAAAAGTAATCGATCTCTTTACAGTGTCGGCGTCGTCCCTTCATAGCTTTAAAAGTAAGGGAAGATGGATGTCAAATGTCTGTCCTCAGCACAAAGCACTCCTTCATAGCTACTTAGCTAGGACATGGTTTCAGAGTGTTGAAGCTAATCTACCCAGAGGAGATCCTTTCTCTGCAAGCAGCTCTCCGGAATTATCTTGTCCTCAACTGCAGATAATGGCACATTTCCACCCAGTTTGTGGCCTCCTGAGCGGTAAACAGCTCCCTGGGGAAGGAAAAGAAAATCACTGCCGGGAGCAGGAGGCAGCTCGGTCCCCGTGCCCTCAGAGGCGCCGCAGTCAGGCAAGCAAGAAGAACAGGAAGGTTCACAAGGGCAGAGGTGAGGGACCTTCTCCTCCAGGTAATGAGTTCCAGGAATGGTGATGAGGGCAGGTAAAGGCACACAGACGTTGGGAGGGAGGCTGAGGGTAGAGCGAAGAGACTGGCGGATGAAATAGAGAGATCCAACTCTCTCTCTCTCTCTCTCTCTCTCTCTCTTTCTCTCTCTCTCTCTCTCTCTCTCTCTCTTCCATCTCTGTTACTTTGTCAGCTGTCATTGTTCCAACACAAGGTTCTTGCTTCTCCTGCAGCACCTACCACAAGATACTCGCGAAGGATAAGAGCCACAAGGAAATATACACATAATAACCAGAGCATTAGAACATATATATAGATATACGTTTGTATAATGTTATATACTTATGTATATGTGTATGATCTGTGTATCTTTGTATGTATGAAAGTATATGTGTGTGTTTTTGTAGCGGCAGCAAACTACTATATTCAGTTTTCATGTCATTAGTTTTCTTTCCTAAGTAAAACTTTTCGGCACTTAAATAATTAAAGTTTACCTTTTTAAGTGGACTAGAAAAACCAATTAATTCTCCTGCCATCACACATGCATTAATAATCTTTATGTAAATTTTCTTTTTTTAGGGAAAATTCTTTATTAAGTATTTTCCTTTGGCCCTGAAACGACCTAAAGCAGGCAATATGAGTCAACTTTCAAACACTAATTATCTTTACATTTTTCAATAGAATTTTTGATTCACGAATTATCTGACTGAAGTGAAATCATGTAAAAATTAGATTAATTTTTACACAGCTGTTCTACATCACAGGAATCCAGGAGGCTCATTTTTCGTAGATATTCAGAATTTTTAAAATTATATTGATATGATTAACTGTGTCATGTAAGTATATACAATTATAGTGATCTGACGGCATCAGATACTGAGGTAATGACACTTCCTTCTCATTTTTATACTTAGAATGGGGCCCAGTGAGGATTTTCCCTCTAAGGCTCAGTCTTCTGATGTGGGAAGATGAAATATCAGTTTTCTTTGATTGTTTGAGATACTTGGTATATTTGATAATAACAGTGAATTGCTTCTTATAAAACACAAAACTCTAAGTTCAGTGAAGCGCACCAAGTGCTATGACAATCGTAGACTTTTTACTGTTAGACCGAAATTTTGATTTAGATATGCGTAAATGTTTCTTTATATCAGAGAGATACAAAGTGATGAATCTGTTTACATTATTATTTTGCGCCAATGAAAATCTGTTGGTAATCTAGTATACTTTATTGCTATACTGATGAAGTGGATATCAGAGCATTCTACCTCTTGGCAATGAGTTCATGAGTGAGTGTCCGTAGAATATTTGATTTTGGTAGTGAAATATGGCTGTGCGAGACCGTAGACATTTCTGCGCCAGTGTTGAAGGGGTTGGTCTTCCTTAGAGCTTTTGTCGTGTTTATGAAATACGCATATTTCAGATTTCATGGTTTGTTTGTTAATATAATTTAGGTTAATAAAGAAGTTAGTATTACCATTATTTCAGGAAAATGTAGGATAGGAAGTTAGTATATTTCTTGCCAACAGAGGTGACAGTACAGCTGCTGTTAGTAGATATCATACTTTGTGTTCTCTTATACGTGTGTGTGTGTGTGTGTGTGTGTGTGTGTGTGTGTGTGTGTGTGTGTGTGTGTCAGGGCAAAATAAGGTATTATGCCAAGGTTCACGGTACGTGGTACCCTGTACCATGAGATTAATGGTACTTGGTACCCTCTACCGTGGGGTTAATAGTAATAGAACCACCACCATTGGTCTTATAAATTAATGGACAGGTAGGAGCCTAGCATGAACTCTCATCGGATAGGGATTAATACTTTTGATAGATGATGTTACGTTCCATTAATCACCTTTGCAGTATATAAACTGCAAACGGTTTCACGGAAAAAAAAATGGTTGAAAATAAATTCCAGTAAAATCATGCATGTCTTCCGCTTTCTAGCACACCAGCTATCATTTATTTTTTCTTCATATTCGTGCAAAATGAGCGTGACCTGCAGCACACATATGTCCTAAGTTTTTCATTAGTCTCTCATTACAATGAAGATGAAAAACCAGGCATTTTTCATATACTGCACGGTATATATATATACATATATATATATATATATATATATATATATATATATATATAGATATATATATATA
>JAYMFT010252389.1:0-10889 GCA_038088735.1 Panulirus argus
ACATATGCACCACACATATATATATATACATATCAACCTATACATATATACATACATACACATACATATACACATATGTACATATTTACACATACACATACACATACAAATATGTACATATTCATACTTGCTCACCTCCATACATTCCTGACACCACCCCACCCCTGAGTAAATAGCATCACCACCTCTTGCGTCTGCGAGGTAGCACCAGGAGACAAACGAAAAAGGCCACATTCGCTCACACTCAGTCTCTGACTGTAATGTGTAATGCACCGAAACCACATCTCCCTATCCACATCCAGGCTCCACAGACTTTTCCATGGTTTACCCCAGATGTATCAAAAGCTTCACCACTACCACCTAATTCAACATCAATGAATGAAATATATGGCTAAAAACCAGTTTAGCCAAGCATTAAAACCATTTTAGATACTGATTGACTTTGTTCTACAATGCTTTTGAAGCTTTCTGAGAATACCATGGCAAGATTCAAAGTATCATAAGTATTCTGAAATACAAAATATGGTAATGGTTGTGAGGATTATGAATATCAGAAATTATGTGGGGATACCTGATGTAAAAGCGATGCAAAAAAAAAAAAAAAAAAAAAAAAATCGAGAAGCTAAGGAAACTTCATAAATTTTCTTGCACTCAAGATATCCCTTAATGTTTAATATTCTAATTAAAATACACCGTAACAGTCACATCAATAACTGAGCATCTCCCTAAAGTGCCAATGAACATCAACAAACAGACGACAGACTGAACAGCCTTATTCCCAACCTCTCCAAATACAGCCATTCCAAGCAATCCCCAGCAGCAGGCTGATTTCACAATGGCTTTCACCTGTTCAGCTGAATCTTTACATGTATTTTACCTTTTATATTTATTTCCTACACACTTTCTCTTATATAGCCCTCACAACTGCTGCCTTATCTAATACTAAGGAATTCAATACACCATATTGCTCCAAAACACACAAGCCAAATCTTACTGTAATCTCTAAACAGTACACTAGCCTTTCACAGCAAAATTATTTAAAACTGAAAGCCAGTTTCAACACCAGTATGTGGCTAAAGTAGATTCTTACTAAATATAATGCTTCAAATCAAGCTCTGCCACTCATATTATTCTCTAAACCCTATTCTAACATTTAAAAAACTTACTATCCACAGTAAATGGTAATACCAAGCTGAAACGAACTCTTACCTTCTCCACTAAATAAAGTTTGCAGCCATTCCAAAACAAAATCATCATACTCTAGACTTTTGTCATCGCTAAAATGCTGATAAACATACATCTTATGGCCGTAGTATTATTCAGACAAATACTTGAAATAAACAATAATTTGCCTCAATTTGTAGAACTTACTAAGTTTGACAATTCTATAATAAAATTACTGAAGTCAGTAGGGTTTTAAAGATGAGGGGAAAATGTGGGGTTTCACATATAACAAAGGAAAACAAATCAAAAGGAAGAGAATCAATGAAAATCTCACCCATGTCTTTCTAGAAGCTGAAAGTACCTCAATTCCAATATCATAGTAGAAAAACACCCCTTCTTGCCTTCATCCTTATGGTGCCTTCACATTCAATAAGGGTGTATGTACAAGACACTTCTGTAACATTCTCAACTCAAATTTCACTAAATCACACTTTAGTGATAATGAACACCACATCTTACATAATCGTACCTCTGCATAGTAACATAGCTTTCATACAATGGAAACTAACTCTAAATCATGTAATGTTGGTATAAATTGCTACTATTCAACATAAAGAGTCCACTGATAAGAACTTCATTGTTATTTCTGTGGTGTTCCTAAAGTATAACTTTATCAAATGGTCAAAACAATCTTAATATGTATTTGCTCACTACAGCTGCACCAATTAGATAAACAAAATTGACAGGAATAAAACAGAATAAAATAAAACAGAAACCACAAATATTAGGTCATGGGAAAATTAAAGGTTTCCATAGTTTTTTTTTCCTGCCTATCTATGCATTACCCTTTTTAGCTCACATTCTGCCTATTTCATGAAGTGCTTTGCTTCTGAGGCACTGACATAATTGGAAAATATAATGAAAATTGTAAACAAAAGGTGTTTACGTATGGTACTAATTGATAAATTGCATTCCAAAACATCTCAATATGTGTAAGTTAATGAAGTGGTCACACATTGCATTTACACCAATTTTCCAATACTATCCCTAATCTTTGAAGGGTCAAATAATTAGTAAAGAAATAAAAAAAAAGTAGCAACAAACATAAGGAGAGGCCTTTTAAAGAAGTCTACAGTTTAACCAGATTCTGGAAAAATAAACTAATTTCCGTACTTCAAGCCTAAAGCTATACACAGCATATGCAAGAAAAAAAAAAAAAAAAAAACGGACTACATAAACTGACATTTCAACTCGAATGCCCAGTTGGGCCAAAGTGTAAAACAGCTGACTTACTGGCCTTCAAGTATGAAAATACGAAGTAAAACTAGTAAAATAATACATATATCATTTCAAGTTCCAATTATCCCTTACTTCTTAATTAGTCCACCTGCAGAGCACCTTGTAGTAGACCTTCAAAATACCCTTCCATAACTTTCACGACACCTTTATTTACCCCGGGCATTGCATTACCCAAAAGCCCTTCCTCGCTGACAAAATGCACTTAAGAACTACACAGGATACAGAAGGCTGTAATATTACCTCCATCGGTGGCAGGATCCCCTTCTTGTTTGGTTTTCGTTGACATGACAAGGCTGGAGGTCGGTGGTGAGAGCAGCTGTTACCTAGGCAATAATATATCTACACACACACACACGAGGTCTCCTCTCACACCACAACAGTCTACACTACACACGAACGAAGAAAAGTGCGGGCATCGCAGAAACGTTGGCAAATAAAGTCACATAAACAACGGACACTGATGCAAAAATAGAAATATGGCGGTAGATTCCCGGATGACGAAAATGTAGGAGGAGCTCTGGCGGCGGAGGGGGTAACTATGGTGGCGCCGTGCGGCGGGTTTGAAAACCTGCGCACTCTTTCTTCTTACGCACTCGCACGCACGTGCCTTTTTATCCCTGTATTCCCTCATGCCTAACAATTCTGCTTGATGTGTGGTTACATCTATTAGTCGAGATTTGGTGGACACGTTTGCCTGGTGGAGTTTCGTAGAGGTGAGGCCGGGACAAGCCATAATGCAGGTGCGTACCCTCTCTAGTGCCAGTGTGTGCCTTTATTTTCCATTTTGTAAGTGGATGTGTTCAGTTGTAGCAAGTTACATGATGTAGTCAAAATTAGAGCTCCTTGTAGATGAGTCAGGAAAGATCATTCCACATATAAAGTTACTGCTAATTCCCGCCAAGTCTTGTTATGAGCATGGCATTTCTCTCTCGATCATCAAGGCCAATTTTTTGCATTACTCTCTTGGTTCATCACTGTACCCATCGCCTTACAAAACAACCTACGCAAAAGGTTAATTATATTGGGAAACGCAACAACATCAAAGCGAGTGAGGAATATTTCTTATCATTCCGTTAAGGAGAGGCAGCTGGTTGCAGTGTTCCATTTTCCTTATGTTTATTTACGGAGCAGCAGGTTTACTATTGTCAGGTCGACGGATGCTAGAGCCTGTTTTCAGTATATATATATATATATATATATATATATATATATATATATATATATATATATTGTTTTTTTGCCACACTCGTTTGCCGTTTCCCGCGTTAGTGAGGTGGCTCCTGGAACAGAGTAAGAACAGGCTTAATTCCCTCACACCGAAACTACAACCCTTTAGGTATAACTAGGCCCCACAGACCTTTCTGTTGTTCCCCAGCTGTTTCAAATTGCCTGCTTCACTCCACTGACCGCACGTCGCCCCATGTATACCACATCGCTCCAATTCACTCTATCGCGCGCATGCCTTCACTCTCCTGCATATTAAGGCCACATGAACCCAAAATATTTTTCACTCCATATATATTACAATGAGTGCACTTTTCCAGACATACTATATTTTCCGACACGAGGATTCGAACCACTGCCTTTAGTGTGGAAGCTGGGAGTTTTCACTACTACGCCTTGAAAACCACGGTAGAATAAAGATTATCCTACTACAAGTAATCGAATACTTTTTTGTCTTGTATATACAAGCAACGGGGTCTTACCGATCATTTTGTCCCGCAAAAAGGAGCTTGCAATTTGCATTTTACCGAAAGATACCGTCAGACGCGGAGATAACGAACAGTAAATACAGTGCAAAGGTATAACAGTATTTTTGGTGCTATTATAGTATGCAGTCTACTACGGCATGAATTCTAACGTGACCTTACCTCTCGTGCCGCCCACCTGCGGTCTACCATAAGTGAACTGCAGTGCTAGGTTAGGTTAGTGTTTATTTTTATCTTCCTGCCATTTATATATATAAATATTTTGTAAATAAGTTAGATTGTATGCTATAGTGTTAGATAACCCTGGTAAACCGCATTATATAGTAGCAAATGAGTTAGACTGCATGCTATGGTGTTTAATACCGCGGGAGACCGCATACTACAGTAGCACCGACAAAGCTTCCACGCTAATGACCTTGAATGTAATTCTCCCTGGAACGCCACTTAGATACGACCTCTAGTTTCTAACTTTCTCTTCAGAGAGTAAACTTTTATAATAACGTTTCCTGTGACCCTTTTCCTCTCTCAAAACATAATCCGCATCACCATTTCTTGTCCTAGGATGGGGTATGTGTCTGTTGCAACAAACACGTCTGTTGCATGCTTCTTGAACATTTAGTGTCCCAACTGTGATGCCGTTTGGCTGAAGATTTGTTTCTCATTTTCTCCTCCGTTGCGTCACGCATTTACCTCGTCATGCTTATCTTATTGTGTATCATCCTCAAAACATTTTCTTTATATATATGTTGAAGGCTCCAGTCACGGACAAAATACCACATCAAGGCCGGGCCTTTATTAGAATATAGAGAATTATGAAAAAGATTAAACAAGGGATAATATTTACGAATTTTTGAGAAAGTGAAAAACCTGTCTTTTGAAATGTAACAGGACATAGTTATTGGGAAGACATGAGAAGGTAGAGAGTTCCAGAGCTTCGACGGGTAAGGAAAGAAGCAGGAATCAAAACGGCCCACCCTTGAGTTGCCGATAGCCACACAATAATCATTTGACGCAGCAGCTTGCCAAGTATTGCGTGGTACAAGCATCCAGATCTCGGGAGCAAAAACCAAAGTAATACCTATAGAAGAGGGAGAGTGAACCAACATTGCGGTGTAGGGCAAGGGGGTCAACTTTGGAAGTTAGCTCGGGACAGTTTCTATGGTTTTTTGGGATCTCTTGACGACACTCCAACTATCACAAATGTTCCGTTTGCAGATGACGCTAAGGCTCGAAGAGCAGTAAAAAGCGAAGGGTATTGCAACCTCTTATAAAGCGGTTTAGAAAAAAAATTGGAGTTGTTCTGATATATTGTTTATGGAATTCAACCAGAGTAGGTATAATTAGAATGGGACACAGCGAAAGAAAGCTAAACATGAGCATCAAATAGAGGGAAATAAGCTAGGTGAGAGGATCCTAGCTGGGTCCCACTTTAGAAAAATAGTAAGAGACAAACATTCTAATGGCAAATGTTGGAATTGCATTCTAGTACATGAATATAGAAGCATTCAACAAGCTGTTTATATTCTATAAGCAAATACCAGAATAAGCCTTTAAAGTTTGGTTTCCGCACTTAAAGAAGCACACAGAACTAATCTTGCGCTGATGATTCCACTCTCCCTATCCCCTTCTCTTCCTATTACTTGTTCTCTTTCTCGCTCTGAATATACTTCATCTCTCGAGTTGGAACCTCTCGGAAAGGGGTAAGCAGTGCCTGGCTAATTTCAGTGGTGCTAAAATGTAATTTCTTGCTGCAGCTCTTTCTAAGAGTCACTCGTTTCCATCGATAAATTGCAAAGACCACGATTCAACCCTGTAATAACACGAGCATGTTTGCTATAACCATACCCTCCTCTCTCTCCTGAAATCCCAGCGTAACGTCACAAAGTCTGCTCCACAAAAGTTGGGAGTGTTGTGCAAGTGCCGTAAGTAACGGTCTTGTGAGCAGCTTTTTCAAATTCACAGTTATACTCGCCCCTGTATGAAGTACTGCCCAGGTATAGTTCTTTCTCTATCTCTGTTGGCGAGAATGAAATCAAAAACCTTCAGTCTGATCAATTATCCTGGCATTACCTCTCTTCAGCCATCTCTTCTCCCCGTATACCACGATGTCGCTAATCTCACTCTCTCTCTCTCTCTCTCTCTCTGTTCTTCAGGAATTGTTTCAGCAACTCCACTAGTGAGCCGTCACCACATATCCCTGCCATCAAGGGGCTCGGATCCGAGGTACCCGTGTGGCTGCTGCTTCCCATAGTTTATGTGTAGAGACCGGCAACTCGAGGATTGACCATTAGGATATTCCCTTCTTCCCTCGAGCAGCTAAAAGTTTGGAGCTTTTATCTTCCTTTAGTCTTTCCCTCCGTCTATTACTTTCATCCCTTTAAGAGTCAGGTCTGTAAACTCCTGCGGGCCCTGAATTTTTTCAACATTCTTTTTCTCTTCCTTTTTGTCCTTTCACCCAATATTTCCTTTGAATGAGGCATATTTTCTGTCTACATCATATCGGTCATCATAAAGAAAAATTACAATCTCCAGAGACGTGCGAGTGAAATTTTCTCCTTGTTCTAAACTTCATTGATCTCTACAACGCAGACTGACTGTATCGCAAGACGCGTCACGTCCAGGATGCAGCCTCCATCCTGATTACACTGAGCCCTTACTCCCCCGAGTGTCCTGCACTCTCCCCTCACACGGTCAAAAAATAACTCGCCACACTTCTTGAGGACCGATGGTCCCGCCCAGTAGACGTGGCCAGCTTCCTGTGCGTTGCAGGAGCTCCACTGAAGGGTTCGTTGAGCAGGATATATATATATATATATATATATATATATATATATATATATATATATATATATATATATATATCCGTCATACTAACACACTGATTCCAAAGACAAATTGCCAAAAAAATTACACCAGAGAGAATACATTTTCCCTGAGGCTGAGGTCTTCCCCGGTGGCACAGCGACGTGAGTACGACCTGCTGGTCTGCAGTACCTTAAAACCCCGCTTTTCGTACCTCGCCATCTGTTGTCGTCTGGGGTGCCAGCCGTCTTTCCTCACTTCGTCAACACCGGCAACCACCTCCCTCAACACCGCCGGCATTCGTATCAGTTTTACCTTCAGTACCACTTCGATACCAGAAACACCATCCCTACATCAAACATCGCCAGGTCAACCCGTCTTCAGCAATGAGGTTCACAGCCTCAAACGCCACACCAAGAACACCCGCATTCACCACGCCAACTGCTTCAAGACCAGGCGAATATTTACACACTGTGACATGCATGGGATCTGATACCATATCAAGACAGTTAAAGATACACCAGTAACTACCCCCCAGTAACTACCTCCCAGTAACTACGTCAACACCCTCTAAAACCACGCTAAAAGTTTCATTATCACCATGAATACCAGTGCCACCACTGCCAATACCACACCAGTATTACCACCACTAAGAAACCATCACCATCAACACCAGGACCACTCCAGTGACATTACCACTACCACCAGTTTCACACCAGTAGTATCAACAACTCCACCACCACCAGTTCAGTCGAAACCGCCACACCATCACCAAGCGTTTTCAGGCAAGATCGACTTAGAGAACAACCTCTGACAGTGTGAAAAAGGGAAAAAAAAAATATGTGTAGGCGACCATGCAGCGGGAAAGTGTATCAGTGTAGGCCAATGCGTCTCGACCTTTTTTTAAGTATATGTTATTTCACGGTACATTTTCGAGTTTGCTTGATCATCATGGCACACACAATGAAATTCTGTCTGTATTCCATGGTTATTATCCATTATTCATTGAAATGAAGGCAATTAAAAATCTGAACACATGTTAAGTATAGTGAAATGTTTGTCACGTTAAGGCGAGATCAGTTTTTCGGACATTGTCGAGCACAAAGGTTGAGAGCCACTGCAACAGGCAACAGCAGAGCACCATAATGATAAACAATGTCCTTTAACCGACGATTAACATACTTTCATATTTTGATAAATACACGCAGTTCAGTATTAAGTGTTGTCATTGGTGACAGAGATAAACTTCGACAATCGGGAACAACGCCCTTATCAGCTGATAATGTTTGTAAACTTTGCGATAATTTTCACTTAGGACTCCAGACTGAGCCACAGTTATCGTCTGACTAATGTACAGTAAACACTGAGCATAATACTGATAATTTACATATATTTACATTAATATCAATCCTTTTTATTCATTCAATAGGTAAAATTAATGTTTATTTGTTTAAGTGATTTACATCAGCGACCAAATGAAGCATCAGTATCGGTTTTCATCACCTTCCCAAAAGCATTGACATTTTGGTTACAACGAAATTTCCTCTATCTACAAAAGCATATCAGTTTGTTTAACCAGATAAAACTCCCTAATTACTACTTTTAGATGGTTTAGGCTATCAAATATCTTTTAGAGTTTTTTCTTTTTGTGAAGGACTGAGAAAGAGGGCGAGGAAACACGAATGACAACTATATCTCAGAGCCTTTTAGCTAAAAGCTTTTCGGGTAACTTACAGAGGCAAAGTAGCCCCGGGCTTAGGGGCTATAGGAGGTGTAGGACTGTGGTAAGGGGACAAGGTTAGGTGAGATGGAGTCCTGCAGTGCTGGTGAAGATTCATTTCTGCTGTGTCTTAAGGAACATCTGGTAGAGGGAAATGTATTGAGTGTCGCAGTCTTTTGTACCACAGGGTGCCACGGGACCGAATGTCAGTCTCATAGTTGAAGCTGCTTCACGATATGAGTGTTGGCGATGTTTCACAAGTCCTGCCGAAGGTGGACGTCGGAGATGAAGCACCACTTGTAAGACAAAACGTCAGGAGTCACAAAGTAGACTGCTGTTAAAGGAGGAGATACCGCAAAGGCTCGTAGAGTCTGGGAGTCCCATGATCAAGACTCTGGTCACCAGAGGAGCGCACACGTCTAAGAGAAGTCGACTGCTAACTGACTCGCTGTTGCCTGCGTATGTGACGGCGGCCAAACTTAAGGTCACAAGGGCTGCCCTTGGGAGGAGAAGGCGTCATATTGGGAAGTGTAAGCGTCTTTGGGTAGCGGAGACCTGACGGAGACGGATCTCATCTCATGAAGGTGGAAGGTGGCTGGCTCTAAATGAGTTCTTTTCTAGGTCATTCTGGGTCAGTGTCTGATAAGCTCCCATTTGCTTATTGCGGTCGTTGTTCTTATCGACGGATTAAGAGGTCAGATGAGGTCACACTTCGTAAACTTGATTTTTTATCCCCCAAGGCAGCTTGCGATGTATTATCAGGTCGAATGATACTTGCAATCATAAATTTAATTTCATTCAATAATGGTCCCCTTCGCATGATAATCTGCTGCATAACAGCTGCATTCAGTTGAAAAATATATATTATTAATGATAGTGATTAAGTTTAAATCCCTAAAAAGGCAAAAAATTTTAAGTTCGCGAAGATACAATTCATACATACCACTCCTTTCTTCACATTTTCATCAATATTTTGGCGAGTTCATAGTTTTCCCCGTCACCCTCCTCGATCCTGGGTAGGCGTCTATAGTTAAGTCTTGTTTCGTCCTAGAAGCCATTTTTTATTGTTTATTTTATTTTCTACATATAATCTTTGATGCTGAAATTATTTCTATGCTCACTCCAACATCTTCAATATACAATTCGGATGTTACTTCGTATATACATTAGCTATAGTACTAATATGATATGCAGTCATAATAATAACAATGAGAATGATAATGAAATATTAATGATAATAATGATGTTAATTATAACAATAATAACAATAATAGTATCTGCGTATTTAGCACTACTATGATATAATTTACCCGGTAATGTCACTGTGTTATGAACCTGATATACGAAACAGCATTAGACGCTTGTTTTAGAGGAAGTGCTGTTAGTGCTTCAACAAACTACTTATTCACACACTTTGGCAGAAAGGATCGTTTTCTTTAGCAAATCAGCTGTTCACATAATTTGCAGTGATGCTCTTTAGCTACGGTAAGCCACTGTTCAAACAGTTCAACCCGCGTCGTTGTCTACGACTGCTGTATCTGTGAATATTTGTCGTGGTTGAGTTATTTGCATGAAATGTGACAGACGCAACCTAGCGGCCAACTTTAGAATCTAATTTCTTCCTATTTCTAATTTGTAAGATTCCTTACAGCCTTTTCCATCTTCTGTGATGGCTCTGTAACTCCACCTCTCAACACACAATAAACATACTTATCACCGGAACATCTAATCTTTGCTGGAAACCCCACAATACGCAGATAGCTGAGTCTGCTTCACGGAAACCGGGAGTCCTGTTTACATTAAAATTCTCCTGGACAGTTGCATTGATCACGCAACAAATGAGTTCGTTCTTGTGCTACTCTTATAAAAATCTGGGGAATTTCTAGGTCTTATAGCCTGACTTTACACAGTTCGAATGCAAAGCCTTACTCACTGACTGCCCCAGTCTGACCGATTTTGAACCATTTGCCCTAAGTCGCTACACTGTAGATTTTACTCTGGTATCTGCTTTTGGGAGCTGGCTGCTTGCGTGCCTCCGCCATTAGCAAGACCACGTATTACTTGGCAAGCCATTGCTTTACATGATTATTGCGTGGCGGTTGGCAAGTTAAGGGAGAGCCATTATGATCACTTTTTTCTCATTTTAGCTGAGATGGCACGGCGACTGAATGATCTAATCAAGGCCATAACATTAA